>PVJO010003211.1:0-5000 GCA_004026905.1 Hystrix cristata | reverse complement strand
TTTGACAGACACTCATATTTCCCACCACAAGACCAAGATTCATTTTCTCCACATTCTTCTATTAAAGAGTCTATCTGGAGCTCAGTCGATCAATATAAATCTGATGAATATCCCTGGATTTTAAAAATTAAAAACATTGGCTGATTTCAAGATTGTGGTGGGGTTTTATTTGTTTGTTTGTTTGTTTTTGATGATGTTTCTGAGCACAAGCTGGTGACATAAAGACATAGCCCAGCTCGGGGCGAAATTTCTACTTTGCAAGGCTTTTATTCATCAGCAACGAGTGTGGCACTGTGGGGTTTTCACAGGGCAAGGACCCTGGTGTTTGTCCTCACCAGCCCGTGGCAGCATGTGTGGGTCCACATGGGGCTGACCTCAGCTGTGAGACCAAGGATACGAGGAGGAAAGCAGAGGCCATGCAAGTCGCATGACAGCAATGGCACAGTGGCTCCTGGGCCGCCTGAGCTCTGCAGTGAAAGTCACAGATCCCGTGCAGATTGGTGTCAGGAAATGGGGTTTCTGGGAGATGTTGGGGGCGTGCCACCTTCCACAGGATAGAAATGAAAACTTGAAGGATCTGGAGGGCTGAGCAGAGAGCTGAAGCACCGGGGAGGTCTCTGAGGACTGGGGGTCAGCACTCTGCCCAGGCCTCCTGCCCTGAGTCCTTTCTCACCTTGGCCTTGGGAGGCAGTGCCTGGATTGTGTGACAGGAGTCCATAACAGGCCCTTTCTCTGACGGTCCTGGCCTAGGTGGGGTTTGCAGTGTAGTCTGCTTCCTAATGGGGAGTAGGGACAGGATTTGCCCTATACATACTGAAGAGGAGGTGAGTCCCTCAGGGAACCCTGAACTGTGACAGGCATTGGTGTGTTGCTGTAGATCCTCAGTGGCCGTTCCACAGCCCTCTTCCCTATTTAGCCTGATTGGTTCCTTGCTGCACCCTCTTCATACTTTCAGTCTTCCTTGGTCCAGTCCACATCCCCTCAGGCCCTCTTGCTAGGTTTCCTGACACAACTGGATCGATCGTTTGCACCCTTCGTAAGGTTTGGTGAGCCTGTTCTCCATGTCATCTCATCCCGCTACTGGCCTCTTCCTTGTTACCCTTCACTTGCACCTGAGTGTCTGTTTTCCACTCAGGGAAGGGGCCAAGCATGCCCCTTGTTGACTGGTGACTTTTCTCATCTCTATCTCTTTTCTCTTGGTTTTTCTAAAGCGTAACCTTTTGGGAACCCAAAGCAAAAATATATCATAGCAAAATGAAAAAAAGAAAGTCTTTTCCACAAATGAAATGGATGAACCTTAATGCACACTCACAGTTCTGCAGCAGACCAAATCAGACCAAGAGCAGGGAGCTGTGTCCAGGGCTGGCAAAGCAATCACAATTATAAAACTGGGCCTCCTGGGACCACCACACTGCCACCAACCCTGCTTGGCTCCCTTCAGGTTTTTTTTTTTTTTTTTTTTTTTCCCTATTACAGAGAAGCGTGTGTCTCTTTTCTCCAAATTCCCCTTAGTTTGGTTTTTCTAACACTTTCGGTCCATCTCACTGACCTTTCCTACTAGTACATCATAAACCAAATCCATCCCAGAATTGTAGAAGAAATTGTTTCATTAACTTAATTGCTGAAGACAGTGATGGTGATGAAATAGCAATAACTAGATTTCTCACTAAGAGTCAGTATTGCAGTCATAGAGCTGATGACAGCGGGTGACAGTCTCAAACCAGATGATTTCAAACGTCACATGATCCAACTATTCCAGTTTCACTTTGACTCACTTTAGTTTTCGGTCTGTGAACTGCAACACGTCACAGAGGGAACGCCGAGCAGAGGAACAGTCTCGGCAGGCAGCCCTGCGCTTTGAGGTGCACGGACAGCTTCCCAGTTTCTGGTCTCTAGAAGTAGCTCAGAAGGACAATTTCAAAACAGACCAAGATGGCTGTATTCATCCATAAAAGAGAAATAATCATCTGTTTTTAACTATGGTTAATTTTGAAAGAAATTGAACTGGCCATGGCAGCGCACACCTATAATTCTCACACTCTGGTAGGTGGAGGCAGGAGGATTACAAATTTGGGCCCAGCCTGGGCACTTTAGTGACTTAAGTGAGACGCTGTCTCTACACATACAAACCAAAAAATTAAATTAAATTAAAAGGGTTGGGTATGTATCTTAGTGCAAAGGCCCTGAATTCAATCCCCACTGCTGTTTAACAAAAAGTTGTTCAATGCATCCAAAGTCATAGTTGGGACGAAGAAGGCGCAGTGTGCTACTGCATAGTAGGGTGACTATAAATAGCAATTGTGCACTGTGTATTTCACACAGCTAGAAGAAAGGAATTTGAATGCTCTTACCATAATGATACTTGTTTGAGAAGATGTGTTTAACTTGCTTTAAACAATTTGTAATGTATACATATATTGAAACATTATATAGTTCTAAATAAGTTTATACATCTCATACATATTTAAAATAAATTTATTATAGAGATAGGAAATGGCATTTAAAATATAAAATACAATATATATTTAATGACATAATTATTAGCATTATCTATGATTAAGGCAGGAAAAAAGTATAAAATTTCTTTCCTTGACCTCTGATCTTTTGGAATTTTAAAAGAGCTAATTCTTCTTCAAAAACATAGATGAAGAAACATGTTTTGCACTAAGCAGGGAGCTTATAGGCACAGTGATGTTGTGGGGAAAAAAATCTTCTTGGTATTCATGACATTTAAAAAGCAAATTTTATGTTGTTAAGCATAGCCTGCAAGTGGTTCTTTCATGTTTTGTGAGTTCTTACTTTGTAATTTATCACAAGTGATTCATGAAAGTGCATTTCCAAATCAAAAGAAAATGTGTACATTTGATTTATATTTTTCATGGTGAGAAGCGATTTGTAGCTAATCAGTGTGCTGTGCTCCCTTAAATTTTCTAAGAACATCAGCAGGAACTTTGTAATTTTGACAACAAACTTAACACAGCCTAAAAGCTTTAAAATCATTTACCCGTTTAAACCAAGCATTCAAATTATGAAATTGGAGTCCTAGTGCCTATATTTCCTGGTATATACTTCATTTTATTTTTATTGCAAGCTGGCTTACTCTGTCCTAAAGGGAAAGGTACTACTATTTTCATTATAATTCTACGGAAATTTCTTCATTTTCTTAGCTTCTCAATTTATTAGTTTAATAGGGGAAAACCATTAGTGTGATTTTAATTCACTGAATAACATGTAGATGATAAGTGAAAATAATGCCATTGCTTGCTTGACTATTTACATACACAGTAATGTATTTCCTCACTCGTATGGTAATATTTGTGACTACACAGTCATTTGTTTTAAAGAATGAAAAGATAAATTATGTAGACACTATAATTTTATAAGGACTTTGTGGCTGAGCCAACCAATTAATAAGCAATTTTAAAACCTTTATACATACAAAATATTCCACTTTTTTCCTTATATATAGTAGCACCAGAAAATGACAACACAGCCAAAGGCAGCCACCAATTTCTACATATCAAAATGGTAAATACATTCCAAGTATTTCTTTATGAGATCTATTCACATATTTGAATGAGGATCCTGTATTTCCTAGGAGAGAAGATGATAATTGCATATGATAGTTAGTCTTGATTATCAACATGCTTACCTTGAAAGATGCTTAGGAGATTAGTAAAGTGCAGTTCTGAGTGTCTC
This sequence comes from Hystrix cristata, assembly GCA_004026905.1. Classification (NCBI taxonomy): domain Eukaryota; kingdom Metazoa; phylum Chordata; class Mammalia; order Rodentia; family Hystricidae; genus Hystrix; species Hystrix cristata. The sequence goes on along the minus strand of PVJO010003211.1, from coordinate 1,301 downwards.
ATGGGGATGTGACCTTGGGGACAATGTCTGATCCCTGGTCCCTGCCCCTGCCTGTCAGGTGCTAACCCAACTCTCTCCTCAGATAGAATGAATTGAATAGCTTTCCTCCACAGTGACATTTTTCCATGAAGTTTCTGTCTTTGATCCAGCCAAACAAAAGCCAAAAAAAAAGCTTTTCTCTTTTAAATTGCAGATTGATCTGGTGGAAGAAACTTCAAGGTAGCTCAATGTTCAGGTTGGAGCATGGATAATACTAGATATTTTAGCCAGATTTAGAGTAAGAATTAGGAACCAAAGGCAGAGCTGAAAGACGTTTTTAAAATTTTTCAGTTTGATCAGAAAAGAAATGCATGTAAATTTGGAGGCAAAATCATTGTGGTTGCTGAAGAGATCAGTCCCATTAAAAAAAAAAAAAAAAGCCAAACACTTTGCACCAGGACACAGGGAAACACCTTGAGGGCATCTCAGGAATCATGAGGACCCACCCGTCACAGGTTCAAGGGTGTGAAAGTGTAAATTCCTTAGAAAGACTGAGTGAAGAGCTCCAGGCCAGCCTACTCACTCATGACTCCTGAGGGATGTGATTCTCCATGTTCAGACATGCTTGTGCTTATGGCAGATCTCAGTGTTTTACATGCAGTGTTTGTTTTCAAGGAATGCAGAATGTAAAAGTTGTGGGATCAGAGGTTTAGGCCTGGGAATCCAGGCAGTGTGTTATACGGTTAGAGTCTCTGCACTAACAGGTTGATGTAGGGCTTTTCCTGACAAAGCCAGTTTATAAAGACAAGAAAAGGTACATAGTTCTTCAAATGCATAAATACTAATTCAATGCCATATGCGCCATAATGAATCACGGAAACATGTCACCATCAAAGGACCAAAGTAATTCTCAAATAACTCCTTCCAAAAAATGGAGATGTATGAACTGCCTCACAAAGAATTCTCAATAATCTTCTCTGAAAGTCTCAGTGAGCTACAGGAAAACCCTGATAAACGATGAGAAGAAAATTAGAAAGATAATACCTGAGCAAAATCAGAAGTTCAACCAGGATTTAGAATCATAAACATTCCAGAGCTGAGAAGTATATGAATGAACTAAAAATTTCAATAGGGAGTTTCAACAACAGGCTAAATCTAGGAGAAAGGCTTAACAAGCTCAAAGACAGGTTATTTGAAATTACTCAAAAAAACAAAGGGAGGAATGAATAAAACAGAATGAAGAAAATCTGCAGGAATTATGGGACCCCTCAAGCAAGCCAATAGAGGAATTATGGAAGCTCAAAAGGGAAAAAGAAAAAGAA
>PVJO010003210.1:57409-127173 GCA_004026905.1 Hystrix cristata | reverse complement strand
GCCCTTCCTGTAAGTGCTTGACTTGATTTGTATTTCATATTTTAGGCTGCAGATTAAACAGTAAGGCTTTGCACTGTATCTCATGATTGCATTTTTCCTTCCTTTTTTTAAATAAAAAAGCTCCCAGCTTTTGTTTAGCGATCGCCTTATACTTATGATAAAAGTGTTCCAGGCAATTTGAATTTTCAGAGTGGGCGACTGTCTCACCTACAGTGATGTTTGACTCTTCCACTCCAGTAATCACACCTCGCTCCTCCCCGCGTCCTACTTGCATCACCCACATCTGATACCATGTTAAAAAGCGAAGATTCCTTCCCAGCAGCGCGAACTTGGTCACATTATTAGCACACTTGTGTCTTAGTTCCCTTCCCCGTAAAATTGCAATGACACTAGTATTTACCTAATTGAATTGTTATAAATCATAAAGCCCTTAGAAGAATATAAATATTTGCTTATGCAAAACTCTGTTTCATTCATATGAGAGTGCATATCAGCAATTCCGAAATTGTGAGAGAGATATAGAATATGCAGTTGTGCTGGTGAGTGTTTTTTTTTAATTGCTTGTTTCTTTGAAGTATTTGAGGTATATGTAGGTATGTAAACGCCGAGTTTCACAGCGCGAGCAGCACCCATCCCCGAAGGTGGTACCAGCCACCTGCCTGGTCTGTGCTCCAAGCAGCGGTCAAGGCTTCTCTGCGATGCCCTGCGGCTCCCCCTGCGGTGTCCAGAAGTTCTGCGTGTGCAATAGGCTCCTGGCTTCTGGTCCTGACACCCGCCTCTCTCACGTGTGTGTGTGTGAGTGCGTGTGTGGTGTGTACACGCGCGCAGGACCCTGGCCGAGGGAATGGTGCGCTCAGGCCGCAGGTCTGCGAGGTGCAGCACCCAGGCCAGCCTCGTTCCCCGGGCAGGGCCTCTGGAAAGCCAGCGGAAGCACACAGGGCCGGGCAAGCCACAAACCAGCCCAGAAGGCTGCCTCTCCACGAGAAGAGGTGCGAATTGTACCCGGAAGGGCCGCGGGCGTGCAGGCCCCAGCATAGACCTGCGGAGGCTGCCCAAGCTGCAGGCTCGTCTTCTGCAGCCTGGAACAGCCACTTCCTTCCTGCCCACTGTGCGCAGTGAGCTTCATCCGTCCGGACCTGCTCTCCTCCTCCTGGGACACTCCAGACCATGACCCTGACCTTGCGCGACCCTGGCACGGCTGTCTTTCTGGTTTTGTTTCGTTTTTGTGGTGCTGAGATCAAACTCAGGACCCTGCACGTGCACAGCGAGCGCTCCCACCAAGCTGCACCCCGACTCCGTGTCCTTTCCTGTTGTCAGCATCAACTCATGAGTAGTATCTTCAAAGAGCTCTTCCGACTTAGCAAGACCCATCTCAAAGGAAGAAATACAAGGGGATGGGGATGGAGCTCAGTGCAAAGGTCCTGGGTTCAATCCTCAGTACTGAGAGAGGGAGGGAGAGAACTTCCCTGTCCACGCGTTATCCGTCATCCTCCATCAGTGTCTATCATGTTACCTTGCGTTATCCTCATCTCAGCCTTTAGGTCCATCTGAAATTATCTTATTTGTTGGCTGTTTATTGTCTGCCAGCTTCAATTAAAGAGTAGCGAGTCTGCCCTGTGTCCGGTCCCGTCCTCCACTGCCCGAACAATGCCCGGCACAGGCGGGTCCCGCGCCGGTGCCAGGGCGTGCTGGCTGTTGGGCTCGCCACGCTGGTGTGGAGGACGATGCAGGCCGGTCTCCGGCGCCACGCACTGCTGCCCGAGTTACCTCACCTCGAAGGCCAAGACAGACAGAGCGCGTGCTCCGCAGGTCTCCTTCCACCCAGTGTCGCGCTCCTGGGCACCTGAGAAGCGGACCTGGGCGTGCGTGCGGCTTCAGCTTCCGCCTCACTCTCAGTCTTCTCTTGGGATTGCCCCGGTTTCACTTTCCTTTTCATTTCAGACTCCAGCCCAACTTCAGCGCCCTCAGGGTGGTTTGTGTGAAAGGCCTCTCCGACCCCTTCTTAGAGCAGAGGTCCGCCCGGCCACCCTCCGCTTTCCCCGGGAGACTCCCCAGCACTGGGCGCTTCCCGAAGGCCAAGAGGTCGGCGTGTCAGCTCTGGGCCCCATCTCCGAGTGTTTCCAGCACAGCGCTCCAGTTTTCGAGGAGCTCCTGCCGAAAGTCTGGTGATCATTTCGTTTCGAGATGTCACCGTGACCCTCTGTAAGTTTTCAACTGATTCTAAAGTCAGCCCGGGTCTTGGGGTCCATTGAGTGTCATTTCTCTCTTTGGTCCAGCTAGGAAATGCCTTTGCGGCAGAACCGTTCCAGTGTAGTCCATAACGAAAATCATCAATTCTAAAATCAAATGAAGGGCTAATTGCAAAAATCAAATTGAAGAGCATTATTACCTTTCAAAATAAATCCATAAATATTTGTTAAGGGGAAAAAAAAAAGAAACAAGCAAATCCGATTTATCCTGAGCTGCTACAGACTGCAGAGGGGCTGGGAAGTTGATCCAGCGCATTAATTCTTAAGTAATGAAAGAGAAGCCTTTCTACATAGCACTGTTCCCAAGGAATGTAATGGCTTTTGAGAGAATTATTTTGATGCTGCGTGATGGTCAAGGAAAGCAACCTTTTGAGGAAAAAAATACAAACAAGCCGATACCCCTCTTTCTTGGGACATAACAAAAAAATACAGATTATTATAAATTCCCGAAAATCAGGTCCATGTTCTGGATCACACACTATTAAACAAACATCCCCCAATATTGCAGCCTGGCAGTTTTAATTTCATCTCAAAAATGCATCTTGTTTCTTTCAACCCTTGACTGTTTTGACATTTTCTTCGATTAAATTATAAACAACCATGAAGCCTGATGGTGAGGCTGGAGCCACTAATTTCCCTAATTGTTTGCAGTTGTCTGGCCTGGAGAAGGCCGCCCCTGTTAAGAACTCGGTGATTACAGGTCCAAAGACTTCCTTTGTGTGTTTACTCAGCAGATAGGGTTCAAACATTCAGATTATTTAAATTATAGATTTAAATTTCACTGGAAGACCTAGGCACTGAAAAACATCTCCGGCAGCTTTCGCGGGGGATGGAGCCCTCCGGGTGCAATTGTGTCCATAAACATTTCTTGTCGTGAAGCCTGGCTCGGGGCACCCTGTCCCTCTGCGGACTGCCTAGGTTCTCAGCGCTCAGCAGAAAATATCAGTTAATTATCAGTGGACTGGTTAGCCATCTATTTGTTTTATTAGTAATTATTGCAACAGAGCCCTGGAAGAAGTTATGTGGGTTGTCCAAAGTCTACAGCAAGGTCTTCTTTTCTTTTACTGAAAGCTTCAGAAGTCTGCATTCCTTGTCTTCCCAGGTTCATAATTAACTGATAATTAGCTGCTTTGTGACAGCACCTTGACTCCGTGGTGGCAATAAAAGCTGGCAATAAATAAGAAGGAAGCAAAAATGGCCCTCGGCTTATCGCAGCACCATCTTATCTTTATTATCAAAGCCCACGCCTTCCAGGCCGCACCCAGTCACGTGACCTGCTATTTATCAGCCCACCTGTAGCAGCAGATTGCTGCTGCTCAATCATATCATTGCCTCTGAAGTGCACCTCCCTCGCTTCTGATCCCAACCCAAAGTGAGGGGAAAATAGCCTGTGTAGAAAATTACCTGCCTCGAGTGGAACCTACAGGGCAGATGTCTGCTGTGTGCTGTGGGCCTTCTATATAACCACACTGGGATTCAAAGTGGGGTTCAAATGCCACATGCTGGCATCCTAAACCCAGCCGACCACCAGACAAGACAGCACGCTCTTTCGTGTGTCCCTACTTCTGCGCGCAACCCGTGTTCCACATCCTCCATTTAGTCTACCTGTCTAATCTTCAAGGTGTGAGTTTCTTCGGAGAACTCCCCTGTCTCTTAGAAATGTGAGTGCACTCTGGCTGGTCTGTTCCTTTTGGGTGGGTTAGTTAATGTTTAGCAAGGGGCAAATGATGAGTGCTAACGCATTTAGGATCCAGATGATTAGAAATCTCACACGAACCAGCACTGTCTGTCACAATACTAGAGGTGCATCTAGTTTGATCACAAGCTATGTTTTCTCTTACTCTAATTCTTTAAAAGCTAGATGACAGATCTCTGCTTGTCAGAGTACCTGTGACATGAGCATTCTGTTAAAGGGTCGAGGATAGTGATTATAACCCACTCAGCTTCTGATCACCTAGAGGCCTTTTCTTTGTTCCATGTAGAATGAGTAAGGCTAAGAAAGTCCTCCAGCAAGGTTGCTTGAGTCTGTTAAACAGTGTAAATTTGGTAGGCTTATAATACCAGCTATCTAGTCATTAAGTACATGGAACTTTCTTCCTCTTGGGTTTTATAGTCTAAGCAAAAGCCGCAATCAAAGGCGGGGAGCAGCATTTCCTATAAGCCCAGAGTTCCTCTAGAGCAGGGTGTCTGGTGCAGGGTAGGTGTCTCACGACAGGGACGCTTGACACAGCCGCCGCGCCAGCTGTGCCAGCCAGCAGAGGAGGGGAGGAACTCTCCCGCTCTCAGTGAGGCCGGAAGACACACACCAGCTCTCGCAGTCTGGGCGGTGCTCCCTGCCCGTGAGGAGAACGTGGCGGCTCACTGCCCGACCCAGATGTCACATTCTAAAGGTGAAACAACACTAAAATATGTTATCGATCTTTAAGTCCAACAGGATTGTTTCTCTTCCTGAACCTGTGTAGAATGCTCAGGGGATGCCGATATACATCTATTTCATGGTCTTGCTGGGAGTGCAGGCCTTGAGGGTGCAGTTATGAAACACAGAAAGTGCTCAAAATATCATCAGCCTCCTCCTTGCTTTCGCCACCTGTGCAATGTGCAGATACAATAAGCGCGTTAACAGCCCGACGTTAGGCACAAAATGTTGCTTCCGAACTCGCAGCCAGCACAGGAAGACTTGATGCTACGTTATTTGATTTCTTCTGTAAACTGCTCAGTTTAGACAAAGTGGACTCTGATACAATAAATGGAGTATTATATGCTGTTTATTTTCCCAGTGACAGCAAACAATTTTTACACTAAATGTTATATGGCCTTTATTACCATTTCTAGGCTATTTTGCATTGCATTGTTTGGAGTTTATTCAATTCTTTAAAATTATTTTAATAACATTTCTGCTGCAGAGAACTCAAAAGCAGAAGGTAGTAAAGATTTATAAACGCAAGTAGAACGTCCTTTGTTTGGGGGTCCGGGTAGCAAGAATCTTCAAGATGTCTGCAGTGGTCCAATATTGTTTCCTGCGGCCATTTAAAGTGCTGCAATTCTGACTACTGAACTTGTGTATGACACACTTTTGCCAGAATGTTTCTTCTTCCAAATACCTTACAATTATTTATTTTCTGCGAAAGCAACTATAAATCGAAAATCTCCAGGTCATGAACCACGAACTGCAGTGACTTTTATTTTAGCTGTTGATACGGCACTCTACCAGAAAAAAAAAAAAAAAATCCTCAACTTCAACACGCCGTAAAATGATATTTTGGAATTTTGAATTATCCAAGGTGACTTCCACCTTCTTTGATGCTAGCAAATATGTATTACTTCTGTCATTATTTGTGCCAAAATTTTAAGATCAGATTGTATGTCCTGTCCACATCGTTAAAAGCCTACATCTGTTCGAATCCTTCTGTCCCCGTCTCATTCGCTCATCGCGTGCAGGTGGGTCACGTGAAGCTGCTTTGCTGCAGGCAACCGGCAGAGTGCGCCAGCGCAGCCCTCCGCCCCAGTTTGTCTTCTGGGTGGAAGCACCCGACAGATGCGTGTAAGCCACGTGATCCGGTTTTCATGTGTTTATAAGACACCACAAAAGGACACCATTTGAAAATGTTGATGAATTTAATTGATTCCTGCATACATACATAAATAAAATTAAACATACTATTGATTGACCTAAATGAACCATTTTATAATAACTTACTTCACTTAATAACCTCAAGAGGTTGTTTAGTAAATAGTAACATACTAATCATTTGGAATCTCAATAATTGACTATTAAAAGTCTCAAATCTATATTCATTAGGCGGCAATAGCTAACTGTACACATAATACCTATTACCAATTGTTCTAAGTTTTAAACTATGCTGTAAACTGTTTAATCCTGTAACTATATGAGGCAAGAACTACTCTTATTCCCATTAAAAAAAAACTGAGACCAATAAGTTAGGTTATTTGTTCAAGGTCACATATGAAGCCACTGGTAGAGCCAAGCTATTAATCCCAGCAGTCTGTCTGCAGAATCAATCACTGTAATCCCTGCATTAGCCAGTAACCTACAATCTTAAACTCTGGAAGAGCCACGGCAGCAGAGAACAAACACATTCTTCACTTACTGAGCAAGAAGTGGGCAGATTTTCCTTACAACGTTTAATGGCACTAATCGCTACTAGCAATTGATTCATTCCATAAAAGAGTACAAGACATTAACCTACATCCTGAGTTAACCAATTTCGTTTTCATTTAAAACAGTTGAAAACACTTTGGTTCTCAAATGAAAGCACTATAGATGATCACTCCTTGCCATTTGTACGGCTAGGAGAGTATTAATTTCTAATTCCTCCCTCAGCTTCCAACATGCACATGCCTATGCATGTGTCTGTATACAGACATGTACACATGCACATACATGTGTGCACACATGTATACACACGCTCTGAGATGCGAGAGCTACCTAAGATATTTGGCATTTCTGGGGGCAGGCCACTGAGAGGAGAAGCACCCAGGTGCTAATATGCTCCCATCTCTTCATTTCCCTCAGCAAGATCGTGTGCTGGAGATGTGATTGCTGGCGATGGACAGATGTGACTGTGCAAGGCTTTGGAGGCAGAGACTGGGTAAAATGTCAGCTCTTGCACTCTCTGGATTATCACAAGCCATTAATTTAAGTCCTTTGAGCTGCAATGTCCTTTCCAAATGGTGAGAAAGATAATACCAACCTTATAAAGTTGTTGTATGTAGGCCCGCCCAGAATAAGGATACAAACAGAGACCCACATACCATATGTCTAAATATTTAAAAGTTATAAAATCAAGCCAACAAACTGTTAAATAAAATATGTTCTATCCTCTTACCTTGACAAATATACCTTCATAATGACAAAATAAAAAACAATATGCTTAGAACTATGATTTTTTAATATGACCAAAAGTTGGCAAATACCAAAGATTGGCCCTTCTGTTGATGGGCCAGAGGCTTTGAGATGAGCAATAAAATAAGAATTTATGTAATGCAAATTATTATATATATTTATTTCATAAGCAAAGCAATTGTCATTTTTTTAAAAATCAATATTTTTACATAATTGGCTTTTTTTTGAGCAGCATGATCTAAAGAATACTTCAAATAATATAGTCAAATTCAAAGTATGCACAGTATTTAGATGTATTTTGTCAGTACTATTAACCTGTGCCAGTGATGGCAGACCTTTTAGACACCGAGTGCAAGGCTGTAACCCAAACCCACTCACCTTTTGCAAAGTACCAACATTGCAATTAAACCTAAACGTCAAAGTTTTAGTTTAGAAAAAACAACTCATACTTTAACATCTTTAGTCTTAAAAGAAAAACAGTAACCCACATGCCATAGGTTCACCACCACCGGCCTACACCAAACTTATATGTAACAATTACTTCATAGGAAGGATCTTTTGTAAGTGTGTGTGTGTGTGTGTGTGTGTGTGTGTGTGTGCGCGTGCATGTGTGTGTGCGCGCGTGTCTGTGGCACTGGGAATTGAACCCAGGGGCTTTTCACTGAGTTAAACTTGCAGTCTTTTAAAACGTTTTGTTTTGAGACAGGGTCTTGCTAAGTTGCTAAATCGCCTGAACTGGGTTCTAACCATTGTACTGCCTCAGCCTCACAGCTTGCTGGGACCACAGGGGTGTGCTGTCAGGCTCAGCTAATATATCATTTTTTAAATCTCTTCAAGCATGTGACAGTCAAAAGCTGTTCTATGTTTTTTGAAATCTATAGTACATCATCATTGTCTGTACTCACCCTACTGTACAACAAACCAGAACTGATTCTCCTATCAAGTGTGACCTAGTACCCATGGGTACCATTTCCCTACCCCGCCCTCCCTTGGTCTCCTCTCCTCCAGTAAATACAGTCTGCTCTCAGGTCCTATGAAATCCACATTTTTAGACCCCACATAAGAATGAGATCACACAGTGTTTGTTTTTCCTGTGCCTGGTTTATTTTACTTTATGTAGTGACTTCCAGTTCCATGCATGTGTCACAATGACAAGATTCCATCCATTTTCAAGACTGAGTAGTACTCCATTGTATAGATAGACCATATTGTCTTTATGCTTTCATCATCTTTCAATGGACATTTAGGTGGATGCCATTTCTTAGCTATTGTAAATATTGCTATGAAAATGTGGAAATGCAGATGTCTCTTCAACATACTGATTTTGTTTCCTTTCGATGTGTTCTCAAAAGTGGGCTTTCCAGATCATGTAGTCTTTCTGTTTTTTAATGTTTTGAGCAACCTCCATACTGTTTTCTGTAACAACTGTACTAACCACACTCCTACATGGTGTGTAAGGATGTCCTCCACTCCACACCCTCAGTGGCACAAGCTGTCTTTCGTCAGTTCCACAACAGCCATTCTGACTGGGATCTGGTGGCTGACACCTCAGAGTGCTCTGCACTGGCTTTTCCCTGGCGCCGAGCGACACCGAGCATTTCTCCTCTCTGTTTCGTTCTGTGCTCGTGGTTAAGTAGGGTAATCTGGGCTTTGGCTGTCGAGTTTTCTTCTGTGTCTTGAATACTCGTCCCTTGTGCGAGGCAGAGTTTATGACTATTTCCCCCACCACGGAGGTTGCCTCTTTGCCCTGTTGATCATTTCCTTCGTTGTGCAAAATCTTTTCCATTTGGTGCAACACTTTTGTCTATTTCCACTTCCGCTTCCTACACTTTTGGGGTCTCATTCAAAAAATCCTTGCCAATTTCAATATCATAAAGCATTTCTTCTAAGTTTTCTTTCCATAGTTTCAGGGTTCTGAGTCTTATGTTTAAGTCATCGATGCATTTTGAGTTGGTTTTACCCTGAGTGAGAGACAGGCATCGAGTTTCATTCTTTGCATGTGGCCATCCAAATTTCCCTGCACTGTTTGTTGAAAAGATCGTGCTTTCCTAATGTGTATTCTGAACACTTCTATCAAAAGCCAGTTGCTGAACATGCGCGGGCTTACTTCTAGGCTCTCTATTCTGTTCCACTGTATTTTTTTTTTTTTGTGGTGCCGGGGATCGAACTCAGGCCCTTGTGCTTACAAGGCAAGCACTCTAATCACTGAGCTAAATCCCCAGCCCCCTGTTCCACTGTAAAGAGAAGCATTTTTGTTTGTTTTAATGCCTGTGCGAGCAGTCTCAGTGCTCTGAGAGGCTGAGAGAGGAAGATAGAAAGTTCTGATCCAGCCCGGACCACTTAGCTAAACCTGTCTCAAAATAAAAAACAAAAGTGGGCGGGGGATGTAGCTCAGCGTGAGGGCCTTGGGTTTAGCCTGGTACTGTAATCAGCAATCACTAAAATATAATGAAATCTTATTAAATCTATCCGTAGATTCTAATGTTCAGTTCATCTACTCACCAATAACAAGCATGAATTATTATCATCATATGTTGCATCTAGATATTATATTTAGACACACAAACCAAAGAGTCGTTTTTATGGCAAAATCCTTCAACGCCCAAGCATTCCGAGTCTGTGCTGTGGGGACCACTAATCAGAAGCCAAAGAGGAGAACGTGAGCTCGTACTTTCGTAAACAATTAAACAATGCTAGTCAGGCGAGGATCTTCGCACTCAGGTCTCTGCAAGAAAGAACTACACAAATTCATCAGCGTGTCGTTTCTCCCATCTGAATATTCTCACTCCTCCAATCCTCATATCCCAGTCTGCGTTCGTTTACATGGCAGTGTGTCTCCACGGTGTTTGGAAGGACCGTGGTTTGTCTCAGGATGTGGGGCAGGGGAGGCAGGAAGACTTCGCTCAGTGATGGGAGCAGATGTTTTCTGCTCAGCGGTCATGCTGTGTCCTCACTGAGCGCCTGTCCTTGAACCAATCTGACAATGAATCTAACATCAAAGGTGCTGAAGAATCTAACAAGTGTCTCACCTGTTTTGTTTCGTATGTGTGATGTGTAGGGCTCTCTGAAAGGCACGACTCGTGGCCTGGTTCACTCCTGCTCGGGTCTCAGGGCAGGCCCAGGTTGGTGTGCAGATAGGACAGCAGACCACAGTGGTCAGTGGATGCTGCAGCATGGTCACTGACGAGTTTAAGTCAGGAGCTGTGCTTATTGGAACTGGGTGCTGAATTGGCGATATCTTGTGACCCTGGCTCACCTCCAGCTAGACTTCAATCGGTCATTTTAGAATTAAGAGATCCTTCGATTTCTGTAGGAGTGATGATAAATTTCTAGTATTTATTCTTCAACTAAAATCTCCTAGATACCCACTCTGTGCCTGGCACTAGATTAAGGACTCTGATAGCAGAAAGCTGTGCTGCTCATCCAAAGAGGGTCACAGTGGTCAGTGATGGTTTCTGACCAGGGCTAGTCTGGAACCTGGGCCACATTTGGGGACAGGCGAATAAATGTTTAGTGGTCTCACTGGAGAGGACTGGCAGGATGCTGCTGGCATCTAGTGGGGGGAGGGCAGGGAAGCTGCTAAGCATCCTACAATGCACATGCACACACACACAACCTCATCCAGGCCCAGATGTAAAGGGGCCAAGGCCAAGAACGAGGCGCAGTGGTCTAATGGGAGGCACTCAGTGTAGTGAGATCAGCTGGGTGCATCTGCGGTAGCGGCAGCTCTGGGTTTCTCGTTGGCGAGCCCCACGATCTGCAGTACTGGGTCTTCTCAGGCTCGTGTCTGCATGCTAGGGTCTGATGTGTGAAGTGCTCGAAACATTGTCAGCCCACTCAGGGACAGCTTAAGTGTGGCCAACAACCACAGCCACCCAAAGACACTGTGTCCTGAGCTCCAGAACCCGCAGTGTGTCTGCCACATGGGGGCAGTTAGGACTGCAGACGCAGCTATGATTGCGCCAATCAATTGACTCTGAACTAGGAAGGTGACGCTACGTTATTGGGAGTCGCAACAGCATCATGAAGGACCTTCCGTGTGGAAGAAGAGGCAGAGCGTCGAGGTCGCAGGGCTCTGTGAGAAACACAGGATTGGCCACTGCAGGCTCAGAAGACAGAAGGGTACACGGCTGAGGAACACAGGTAGCTCTATGCAGTGGCAGGGCAGGAGGAATGATGCTCCCGGAAGCCCTCAGGAGGGGACACAGCCCTTTGAGCACCTCGACGGTAGGCCAATGACACTTGTTTGGGTCCCCGACCTCCAGAGCTACTGAACCTGTGTGCTCTCGGGCTGCTGAGCTTGTGGTAGTTTGTTAGAGCACCCAGAGGAGGCTAACACAACAGGGTACCCACAGCCCTGATAGAGCGTGGGGGACAGGACGCCAGCAGCAACACCATCAAAGTACTGCTATCAAGCAGTGTCACTCACTCACCCGTCCAATGGGAAATCATCCATCCTCCTCCCAATTTCTACCAACCTTGGTACACTGAAACTGTTCTCTGGTGTTTCTAGTTTATGTGAGCGATGAAAAAGAGAACATGGCAGTGTTGTTTTCTCTGTCTTCTTGGGCTGAGAACCTGAGCTAGTGTCCTGTCCACGTTGTTCACTGTCCAACTCTGAGCTCCATGTGTTCTAGCTGGACATTAGGGTCTCAGCTTAATTTAGGAGGTGAGTTTCTCAAGGAAAAGACCTACGTCATGGCCATCTGGGTGGTGATGGAAGTGACCAGAACAAAGTAAAGAACGCTTCCCTACAGTACCTCGATGGAAAGTGCTGCGGTATCCGAGAGAAAGCTGACCCAAGACTTTAGTTCCACTCTTCACCACCATTTACCCTTAAATTCCCACTGTTTTAGTGGCTTCTACTAGGAGCCCAGCAAAATCACTAGATTTTAAGGAGGAAAATGGAATTCTCCTACCCATTTCAAAGCCTTATAAGAAACAGTGGAGTTTTGCCTAGGAAATGAAGGTCAGCTCATACGGCTGTGGTTGCAGCCTCTGGCATGTTCCCTCCATGGAGACAGAAGTATCAATGAAGTCCCAATAAAGGAAGATCTGTGCGGGAAAAAAAATGAAACAAAATAAAACAGAACCACTAAACTTTAAAGGGATCTGTTAACGTTTATTCCTATGCTTTCCCTTTCTTTATGTCCTTCTATCAATGTCCTAATTTACAATGGTAAGATTAAGATTTCTTCATGAAGCTTTTCTACTACTGAAATTCTAATTAATCTTCTCTTTAGATACTGCATATTAGGGCCAGTGTATTGAATACTAAACATTTTGGGCTATAATTATATTTTATTTTCAAACTGCCCTCAAAAATCTTGATACAAATTGTAAGTTCCTGATCTAGTTCTTTCGTCTATCAGTTTCCACCGATGCCCCATGTGACTTTTCAGAGCCCAAGGCACATGGACAGTCATCTTGGCTTAAGGTAAACATCAACTGAACCACACAAAGAGGCCTCTTGGTATTTTTATCAAATAGATTTGGAGGTTTCATTGCAATTCAGGTGAAACAGTAATAAATATTGACACTCTAGAGAAAAATAAAGTGACTCTAAATCCATTAGTCACATTAAAGCAACCAAAACAAGTCTCAGCACAAACAAGATGGGAAAAAGGAAACAAAGAAAGGACCAAAGTTTTCGTCTATGGGAGAGAAGAAGCGACTGAAACTCAACCCTGTGCAGGGGGTGGGCCGGGTGTGGGTCACTGCACGGTCTCGCTGCCCCTGGTCTACGCCGCAGCCCTAGAGCCCATCACTGCTGGACACCCCTGAGACCACACGGAGAGGCCTCCCGGAGCCCAGCTTCATGTGCAGCCACTATGCTTGGACCGGCGAGAGCCTGTGCCCAGGGTGGGAACAGAGCCCAGCACACACCCTGAAGCAGACCTGATGGTCACAGCCCTCTTACGGACTGTGCCCACCACCTCCAGCTGCCTCCCCTCACAGTCTGTGCCCGCTTGAGCTCGGTGTCCAACTTGAAACCAGCAGGAACGGCCACTCTTTACCCTGTTAACCCAGATACCATCTGACTGCAGGGTCATCAGTGCCCTGGTCTCTGGGCTGTGCTAACTTAGTTTTCAGGAAGTAAAGGATGAGGCTCTTAATTGATTTCATCTCATTTGCAGTGGTAAGTAGAAAATCAAATTTATTAAGTCTCTTCAGGATCTTTTATTTTTTAAAGATATGGTACTTAAATTTTCAAGAATTTTCAAATTTAACAAATACATTTTAGACTATTGCTTCTAAATGTTGCCCCTCAAGTCTTTAATTTTTGTCCAAAATCAGGAAGAGAATAAATTTTACAGCCTCTCAATTTCATTAGAAATGACAACGCACCTTCTCCTTCATTTCCATTCATCTTCGAAGTCTTCAGAGTGCATTTTGTACTCTAGATGATTCATTACAGATTTAACGTTTTTACATTTCACTTAGCCGAGTTTTTAAGTGGTATGATTTTGAGAAATTCTGCCAAGTTTGTACAATAATGGCAAATTAAGCATAACATTGCAATGCAACCAAACTTCATTTAAAAAAGTGACCCACTAGGTATCTGGCATTTGGCTAGAGCTGCTCAGAGTATTGGAAAATGATTGCATTACCTTATATTTGTGTCTTCTGAACGACACAGAGGAATCGTCTGCTGCAGCAGCTGCTCTCGCCTCTCTGAGGCGCTGAAGACCCGGATCCTGCACCCTGGGATGCAAGCTTTCCCTCTCCTGTCTCCGCCAGCCCTGCGGTCCTGGAGGAGGACACTCCTTCAGGAGCAGAGCTGAGCTGAGGGGAGACGCAGAGCTCTGGGACAGCTGCCGGACCCCGGGAGCGGGAAGGTGACATATTGTTTCTTCATTTCAAAGGTCATAAACAGAATTCACACCTATTAAAATGAGATATTTATTCCTGCTTCAATTCATGTTTACAATCACACTCTGTCTCTGGGGAGCCGTCCACGGTTTTCCGTGAGATGAGCAAATGGCTTTGGCCGGATGGCCTCAAAGCCCAGGGTGCTCGAGGGTCACAGGCCTCCCCCTGAGAGCAGCCAGAGCTGGGTCTGCGCCGCCCTCTGACACAGGCTTGCTGTGCTCAGTAGCGTTTCACAAAGAGAAATCAGGTCCTGCGGCAGGGCGCTAGTGAACTGTGCACCCAGATACTCAGAAGCAGGGTCCCTCACCAGCTGCACTATTCACAGAAACCAGAGAAGCCCCCAGGAAGTGGAAATCGTGAGAAGTCACATGCATCTGTGCCCTCAGCCCACGCAACACCGTGGCCCTCAGCAGAGCTGCAGTGACCAGGGGTCTGACCTGGGGCCCCGGACAGTGGCCATGCGGCCCACTGATGTGCTGTGATTTCCGGTGATACTTTCCATGACTCAGCTGCACAGTGTTCAAGTGTAGACTGTGTAGGGGACAATGGAACACTGGCAGGAGGCAGCGCCGACTTAGCCTCCTATGCTCATCGCCCAGTCAGTGGGATGGAGGCCACACACGCCAGGCACGGCGCAAGTGAAACCAATGAGTGCACGTAATAGTGTTTCAACCCACTTAGGCGTGTGGTTAACCTCTATTGTGGGTCTCCCCACAAGGTGGAGACAGTGCTTAGCCCTTAGGTCTCACCTCTGTGCCAGCGCCCTGCCAGGCTCAGGACAGAGGATCCCAATGCCCATCTTGGCAGGAAAACGAAAAACGGGAAAACTCCAAGTATGGTTTCTACTAAATGATACCATTTCTGCACTATAGTAAGTAAAAACAAACAAGTCAAATCATTGTAGGAGCCTGGCGTGGTGGCACAAGTCTGTAATCCCAACACTCTGGGAGGCTGAGGCAAGAGGACTGCAAATTCAAGCGCAGCCTGGGCAACTTTGTGACTTAGCAAGACCCCACCTCAAAAGAAATAATAATTTTAAAAAAAGATCTGGGGATATAGCTCTGCGTGAAGGCCCTGGGTTCAATGTCCAGTATAAAAAATAAATCACTGTAGTTGGGATCATCTATATTAAAAACAAATGAACAGGAATGAAATACATTCACATTTTGTTGAACCCTCTCGCACAGGTAGAATTACTTACTAGAAAGGTGATCCTTTCAAAGGCCGTATTTCCTGAAGTGAAACAAGGTTTCACAAAGCAAAATGGTACATGAGAGCTCACGGGAAAAGGATGAACATTTTACGTGGAAAATTATACACTGGTGCAAAACCTCCGTGATTGCCGGTGACACACACTGTTCAAGAAGAATTCAACATGGACAGTTCCGTGGTGCCAAGAAACGTTGCTCACCATGTCTACACATCACTGTCTTCTGTGCTAGCCTCCTCATTTTCCCTAACGTTTCCTTATTTCCAAACAATGACCAATAATTGCCTCATTTGGCAAATGCAAGTTTGGAACAGGATGAATTTCATAAGGGAGTCTATAGACTCAACTTTTATAAATAACTGCACTTACTGTCTTCATTCTTCCAGGAAAGAAGTACAAATTTCTCATTTAACTAAATCGCATTGGTAAGTTCTCACCTTTGCTATAAATAAGAGTCAAATAAAGAGTGAAGGAATTCTGTTAAACAAAGGCTGTTTATTGTTACATTTTTTGGGTAGCTTCGAGCTAAAAACCAAAGACCATTCCAGCAAAACCAAAGTAATACGATGTTACTGTCCTGTCAAAGGGCTTTCATTTATAATATCTACAGCTTTCCTCACAGCTCTCAGAGTTTCTAGATAAAAATCTTTTCCATAAATTCCCAAGAAAATAAAAGATAGTACAGGATGATTATTATATGTCTTCAGGCTACAATGTGTGTGTGTGTTCTGTGTGTTATATAATGTTCTTAGCTTGAACAATTAAATCAAACATAGTATCTGAACTCCTCATATGACCTTATCAGCTCACTGCAAGTTATATAAATATATTTCCAAATAGAATCTTATTTCATGTTTTAACGTAGGAATTCTAAAGCTAAGAATGCCAAGAGACAAAGTTAAATATTCATTCAGCCACACTTTTTCCACATTTCCATTCTACCCCCAAACACATCCATCGAGGACCCATTTTGAGAATTGCACAATGCTAAGTGCCCAGAAGTTTCTGGTGATTCCAGGAAAACACATCCCTAACCTCGCTGGTGAACTGCCTTAAATTGCCATCTTCTGTATTAATTTAGTGTGTTAAATTCACATGGGGAATGTGTGGCGTGATATGGAAACTAGAATTTAAAAGTTCTTCATTAATGTATGTAAATCTCAAACAACATTGAATAAACAAAAAGCATTTTATGCACTCAGTTAAACTGACAGTCAAAGCTTTTTGTATTATGGGGTTGTCATTATATCTTTTTATTTAAAAATATTCTTTTAGCAAAATCTCCAGTATTCTTGAAACCAACTTTGTCCTTTCTGCTAAGTGAAAGTCATAAAGAAATAGGAAGGATTTATTGCTAAGAATTGTGTAGAAATATTCTATTTAGCAAATATATGCTACATATTTGCAGTTTTAACATATTTTGATATGTATTATGTGTATTATGAAATACATATGCTTTGTATCCAAGACTGTTCATTGAATGCTTTCTGCAGTGAGAAGTAAACAGGCACTTGGAGTATTTCAGTCTAACAGGTGATTAAATAGTAGGAGTTTTATGAGTTAATAACTATGTCTCTATCCAGGTAAAGCTGTCATCAGTGCAAAGGGTGGGACTGGGGAAAAGGAAAAGAGGCTTGCATTGTCGTGTATCCTCTGAAGAGAAAAGTCCTAATTTACAAACAGCCCTTGCAGATAGTATGTGTTCAGGAAACTGTCCAAAGTCTGTATTCGCAGAGATTCTCTCCCTTTTTCCAAGAAGAGGCATTTTCTATGTGAGATGTCATCACAAAGCAGAAAGAGAAAGGAGCTAGATATTCCTACCCATTCCTGATGCTCCTAAGAAATAAAAAATTTCAAATGCATCCCAATTTAATAGACAAATCTGTCCAACACTAAAGAGATTAAAAAGTATGGTAAGAATTGGCAAGATATCAATATCACTCAGTTTTATTTATGGGACCTGAAGTACATAAGCAGGTAAAAATGTAATGATAATCCCATCTTGTGATTTTAAGTCATATTTTCACATAGAAGCATTCAGATTGGATTTTCTTAAACAAGGCTCTCAAGGAAAGTTTTAATAGAAAATATGTTCCAAGAAGAGAACTATTCTGTAATTTCATAGTGAAGTTTAAGACCCTATGTCACATTAGCCATACTGCAAAGTAATAAAAATGGAAAACATTTTCCTCAAATCATCTTGTAATACTGTTGTAGCATCTTTTCTTGCCTAGGTTTATACCCATCTTCAAAGATTCCCAGATTGTATTTCCATTTGTGATACTGGGACATCCAGGATGGAAAATACTCGTTGGATAACAAAATTTAAAGGTTTTGAAAGTTGAAAAAAACTAAAAGTTCAGAGGAAAAAAAAAGGAAAATAACCTAACAATACTCACACAAGGTTTAAATAATACATGATTAGGAGTGACTATGTAAAAGTATAATATTTGAAGTTAGAAAAGTCGAAGTGAACCAGGTATCCACAACAGAGAGGCCGACACTATTGTAAGGTCTGTGCGACTAATCTGAGATCAGAGGGAAGCCCCGCTGTCTCAAGGTTATTTGCTCTGCTTCTTTCTTCCATACTGTGACTCTTCCAACCCAAGCCCCTGGATGACGCTTCTGGTTTAGACTGATCGTGCACAGTCAGCTAAAGCGGTGCACATGACGTTGGTCCACATTCTGCTGGCCAGAACTTACTCACATGGCCACATCTGAGTGGCCAGAAGGGAACCGGGAAATACTTTTAGCTCTAAACCCAGAATGAAGAGAACGTCGGTCTCGATAAACACAGAGCACCTTCTTCCTCAAGTCTGTGTGAAGAGCAGCTGAGCTGGTCTTTGCTCCTGCTCGTTACCAACCAGTCTGAAGTTTGTCCTCCTAGATACACTCCAGTAAATGCTCTCTAAAAATAAACCACTCACTTGAAAAGCGATAGTGCTGTAAGAGTGTAAGAGGGTAAATCTTCCACAGGCGGTATTGATGGGCGAAGATGAAAAGGAAACGAGCTCAACCCAAGAGAGATTCCCTAAGCAAAGTCAGGCTTACCTTGTCAGCAGGCAGGAAGAAAGGAGAGGAAGCAGCTTTGTGTGTCCTTCTCTCCCACGAGTCCTAAAGTTAAGCCTGCTGCTGACACACTCGGTTCACTGACACACTGTATTTCCTTATAAATAAAGAAAACTCTTATTTATGTATATACACACACATACACGGATGCATGTGTGCACATATTAAGCTCTGGGGGGAACCTCCTGTATCCGAATTCTAGAGCCGGGCATTTTGCCCCAGTGGTGAGAAAGTGACTAAGACACTTAACTGCCCCAAAGTGACTAAGACACTTAACTGCCAAAGTGACTAAGACACTTAAAACCAACACGATTGCTATAGTAGGCAACAAGGGCAGCAGGTACAGCAGTCTGCAACTCCAGGACCTGAGCTGATAGGTAACTGATTATGGAGTGACAATTTCTAAACCAGATGAGCAACCCACTAACAACCTCCTTGATGTGTTCAACAGAATAAATTCTGTTCTGGGAGAGAGACACAGGACCCAAACACAGCCGGAAGGCATGATCTTGAGCCCGGTTCCGGTACCTGTATGCATTCATAGACGTAGAGACACATAAGTGAAGGGGAAGCCAAGAACCCCTTGGGAAGTACCTCCTTACTCTGTCCCAGAGGACCTGTGGCCATTTCCAAGGATAATTATGCTTATAAAGGGAAAAAATAAATGTTCATGGATTATTAAACACTGAATCCAAGAAAATAATTCCTGGAGATACAAAATACAAATAAGTCTCATAGATTACAGGGAAGTTCCTGGGGATCTGTTACAAAACTGTACTGTTTCAAAATTAGAATGGACATGGTGGGGTCTCAAGCCCATCTTACGGTTAGTTATTTTTCTAGATCTTGCTGTCTAGTTGGAAGATCCATTTCAACAACTAAGAAGAAGTAATATAATGCACGTATATTAATCAGGATTCCCATCATCGGGACAAAGTGCCCATTGCCCACAACTTAAAGGGGAGATGTTTAGCTTGGTTCATGGTTTTGGGGTTTCAGCCCTTGGTCAGCTGGCTCCAAAGAAGAAATGCCATCAGTGGATGAACACACTGAGGGGCACAGCACCCTCCACAGTCCAATAGCCTTCAAAGGCCTCGCCTCTGAACGCATGAGACTTTTGGTGGGCATTCTAGTTCTAAACTATAACACCTTGAAAGGAGGATATAATAATAATAATTAGTTAGATGCTCCTGGAGGTCCTTCTGTCTACCAAAATAGTAAATCACAAAAGTTACACAGTGTGGAAAATCACTAAGAATAATGCCATCGCCAAAGTCAAATGATGCAAGTTAGGTCATTCTCACCACATCTCCATTTCACTCTCCAATCTGACAGGTATAGAAATAAAGTGGGGGGGGGCGGATTTAGCTCAAGGGACAGAGGGCTTACCTAGCAAGTGCAAGGGCCTGAGTTCGATCTCCAGCACCAAAAAAGAAGAGAGAAATAAAGGTGGGACGTGGGGAGTGGTGCTGTAGTACCACAATGATAAGATTCATTCCAATAAGCTGTTCTGGATATGTTTCATCAATCGCCACAAGTATGATTTCTTTTGAAATGGCCAGAACTCCCTCTTTCCATTCAGAGTAGCAGAAAAGCCAGAGGAAATTTGCTTTGTCCACTAAGACTATTTGCACATATAACCGCTTGCCTCAGAATTATACCAGTTCTCCCTTCTCTTCCATAGTTTAAGATAAAGCAACTGTGGCGTTCTTGGGATCCTGTCAAATATGACGCAGGTCCTCTACATTAGTTACGTCATAGTATAATATTTTATAGTTGCTGGGTACACTGGTTCTCATAGGTACATCGGCGAGACTGCGAGAGCTAGATGGCAGTTCATCAGGCTGTCATCTCAGAGACACTTCAGAAGACACAGTCTGAAGCATACTGGGACGCTCCCTGAAGAGTGACGTGGAAATCGCTGCACACTGAGCACCAGCCCCAAATACGTGGCACTGGTCATATTTGGCGTTTTGAAGGTCAGTTTGGACGCCTGTTAATTTTTTTTCTTGTGCTTACTTTTTCTGGTTAACATTTCCAGTCATATTTGGAACAGAAACAGGGAGACTGAGCTTCTTTGCTTCATTCCTGGTATACACGGAGAAGCTTTAGAATTTGCACCCTAGAGTAAGGTGTTAGGTGCAGGCTCACTGCGGATAGCCTTTGTCATGTGAGGTGCGCTCCCCCTACACCTACTCTGTTGGAAGTTTTTTATTTTTTATCGTGAAGGGATGCTGACTTTGCTCAATGCTTGTTGTGCATTTATTGAGACAATCACATGGTTTTTGTGCTACGTACTGTTAATGTGGCATAGCACATTCATAGATTTGTGTATACTGCAGTATCCTTGTGTCCCTTAGTAAATCCTACTTGATGATTGTGAATGATCCTTTTTATGTGCTGATGAAATCTGTTTTGCAATATTGTGCTGAGTTTTTAATCTATGTTCATCCAAGATCTTGGCTTCTGTTTTTCTTTTCTTGTAGTGTCTCTGGCTGTATTATCAGAGTGATAGTAGTCTCATTAAATCAATTTGGAAATATTTCCCCTTTTTCAATATTTTGAAGTGTTTGAGAAGAATTGATTTTTGATCCCTTACCTGAATGTCTGACAGAATTAAGCAGTGAACTTGTCAAGTCCTGGGCTCTTCTTCAATGGGGGACATTTTTATTACTAATTCTATCTCTTTAGTCATTACTTGGGCTGCTCATATTTTTGGTCTTCATATTTTAGTCTTAGTAAGTTATATGTATCATATCTAGGAATTTATCCATTTCTTCTAGGTTATCTAGTGCGGTATGTGTACATTGTCCACAATCTTAGCATCCTTTGTATTTCTACATTACCAGGTGTACTACCTCTTCTTTCATTTCCATTTATCTAAGTTTTCTGGATTTTTTTTAGTCTAAAGTTTTGTGGCTTTTTTTATCTTTTAAAAAAACCAACACACAGATTCATTGATTATTTCTAGTGTTTTTAGTCTATATTTCATTTATTTCTACACTAATTTTTATTATTTCTTTCCTTATGGAAACTTTGGGCATAGTTTGCCTTCTTTTTCTAATTACTTTGGACTTGAGTTTACTTACTGGGAATCTTCCTTTTGGATGTAGGCCTTTATTGTTACCAAATTCCATTTTAAAACTGATTTTGATGCATCTGATATGTTTCATCATGTTGTGTTTTTTCCATTTTCATTTGTCTCAAAATATTTTTTAAAAATTTGTCTTTTAAATTTTTTCATTGATGTTGTGATTATTCAGGAGTATATTATTTAATTTCCATATATTCGTGAATTTTCTGAAATTCCTCCCGCTATTGATTTCTAGTTTCAGAGCACTGTGGTGAAAAAATTATATATTAAATATGATTTTCATCTTCTTAAATTTGTTAAGATTTATTTTGTGCCCTAATGTATCAGTGTAAGATTCATCCTAGATAAGGTTCCGAAGGTGCTTGAGAAGAATGCACATTCAGCTGCTATTGGATAGAATGATCTGTATATATTCTTTGCCTTTGACCTTCCTATACTTGAGTATTTCTTTCTCTAAACTTGGACAGTTTTCTACTATTATTTCCTTAAATAATCTTTCTAATCCTTTATCCTTCTCTTATCCCTCATTTTCCTATAGCTACAATATTTGTTCTTTTGATGATGCCCCATATGTCCAGATGCTTTCTTCATTCTTTTTTCTCCTGACTGTGTATTTTCAAACTCTCTGTCTTCAGGTGCACAGATTCTCTCTTCAGCTTGAGCAGCTCTGTTGCTGATTCTCTCTATTGCATTTTCCATTTTACTTATGGTCTTTTAAAGCTTCACAATTTCTGTGTTTTTTTTAAATAGTTTAAATATCTCTAACTTTTCAGTCTGGAGATGTATTGTCTTCTTGATTTCATTGAATTGTTTCTCTATTTTCTTCAAGTTCACTAAGCTTCCCTTTAAAAATATTTTGAAATCTTTGGTAGGAATTCATGTAACTCCATTTCTTTGGTATCATCTCCTAGATTACTGTGTTCTTTTGATGGTGTTATATCTACTTGGTTTTTCATGTTTTTTTGTTCCTTGCCTTGATGAATATATTTTTCACAAAGTAGGGGCTTGTTCTGGTTACAGACTGGCTGTCTAGGAATCCCACTCTGGAGAGTCAGAGGCTGATTGCTGGGGTCAAAGCGCAGACTTGCTGCTGGAGTCCCTGCACAGACTGGCCTGGGGTCAGGACCACAGGCGGCAGGCCAGCCCAATCCCTGGGTCCATGGGTTAGCCTGACCCTGGACCCATGGAGTATGCCCACTGATTGTGTCTGTGGGGTAGCCCAGGGCCTGGGTCAGCAGGCGGCAGGCCAGCCCAATGCCTGGGTCCGTGGATTAGCTTGTTCTGGGTCAGCAGGTGGCAGGCCTGGACCTGAGGCCTGGATCCATGGAGTATCCCTATTGACTGGGTCTGTGAGGATGGATGGCCCCAGGGCCTCTCTTCATAGGGCCCAGCCTGAAGCTTGAGTCCACAAGGCTGACCCACCACTGGAGTGTCCTGGAACCCAAGTCTTCATGAAGTGCCAGGTGTTGTAATGGACCTTGAGCCTGAGTCATGGAAGCTGGCCCGGCACCAGGGGAGACCTGTTGCTTGAGATCATTGCAGTGGAACTGGCGCCTATACACGTGGGGCAAGCCTGGAGCCTGGGCCTGGGTCTTACAGCCATGCAGCCTCACCTGGCATCAACATCTATACCCAGGTGGGCCTGGGCCCTGGGTCTGCTGGACCAGCTCTGAGCTCTGGGTCCTGCAGAGACCGGGGCCACAGGGACTGGCCTGGAGCTGGTGGCTACCCTAGTACTGGACTGGTATTAGTGCCTAAAGCACCTGGGGCTGACCTGAAGCCTGTGTCCACTACCCTGAGTGTACAAGTATGGGCTGAGGGGCTAACCTGGAACCTGGGACATAGGGCCAGTCTGGGAGCCTGGGTCTGGGGACTAGTCTAGAACTGGGATTTATCGGAACAGACCTGGACCCCCGTGGTGTCCACCTGATGCTTGGGCACAGGGCTTGTTTACAGCTGGGTGAGTTGGACCCTGTATCCACAGGGGTTTTCTGGGGGGCAGGCCCCAGGGTGCTGGCTGAAGACTAGGGCTGTGAGCCTCCCCTGCTGCGGGGTGGCCCTGAAGGCTGGGTCTGTGGGCTCGTCATAGCACTGCATGTATTCCAGAGCCTGTGGCTGCTGGAGCCAGCCTGGGCCCGGGGCAGACCTAGATCTGATTGCATGGTGCTGGCCTGATGCCAAAGTGAGTCCCAAGCCCAGGGCCACTGAGCCCCAGCTGGCGCTAGGCCCAGTCCAGAGCCCGGGGGCAATTGGAGTCCACTGAATGGCCCAGAGGCTACACGTACCATTCGGTGCTCTGGGATCGACCTGGCAATGAAAGAGGCCTGGACGTTCCAGTAGCCTAGGGCCCAGAGCTGCAGGCTGGTCCTGTGTGGGGTGGGCCTGGGTCCTGAACCTGGATCCACTGGGGCTAGCAGGCCCAAGGGTGCCGCATGGCCAGTGTGGAGCAGCGTGGAGCCTGAGCCACAGGGAGGCTGATGCCAAGGGGCCCAGCCATCAAGTCTGCCACCGAAGTCTGAGGCCGGGCCTGCGGCATCTGCGCTGGAGCTGGAGGAGGCCTGAAGGCTCCACGCACAGCACCTGGGGCTGGGCATTCACCTGGGACTGGGCTCTACTGGGCCACGGCCAGTGTCAGGGCTAAGGCACAGACTGCTGCTCCTTTGCTCACACTTTCTTCGCTTTTCTTTTTTCTTTTTTTGCATTTTTAAAAGTTTTACTGGTACACTTTAGATATACATGATGATAGCATTCATTACAGGGAATTTGTACCTGTACATGATTCATCTTGCTTTTTCTTTATTCCCATTCCTCTCTCCTCCCTTCAACCCATCTTTCCCTCCTTATTTCCATTTTTTTCCTTCTAGTCTCTTTTTTTCTCTTGTCCCTCCCTTCCTTTTCTACTGCCCCTCCCTTGTTCCCCTTCTCATTTGAACATTTTCTTCCCATTTTCCAATATCTATTATACGTTTTGGTCCTTATTTACAGTTTTGGTTTCTCACACCAGAGAAACAGTGAGGTATTTAAACATGTGCATCCAATTTAATTCACTTAAGAGAATGATCTCAGAGTGCATTCATTTACCTAGAAATGTCTCCAAGTTCATCCTTCTTTATGGCAGAGTAGTACTCCATTGTATAAAAAAACACATCTTCGTTATCCATTCATTAGGTGATGGGCATTTGGGCTATTTCCAATATTTAGGTATTACAAAATGTACTGCTATAAACATGGGTATTCAAATATCCATGTGGTATGATGCTTTTAATTTTTTCGTGACGATACCAAAAAGGGGAATTACTGGGTCAAACTGAACCTCTACTTTTAGTTTTTTGAGGAATCTCCACACTCATTTTCACAGTGGATGTACCAGTCTACATTCTCATCAACACTGGAGAAGAGTTCCTTTTTCCCCACAGCATTGTCAACATTTGTTATTGGCTGATTTCTTGGTAATAGCCATTCTTTCTGGAGTGAACTGGAATCTCAGTGTTGTTTTAATTTACATCTCTCGAATGACTAGTGATGCTAAGCATTTTTTCATATATTTATTTACCATTTCTACTTCTTCATCTGAGAAGGGTCTATTCATTTCAGATGCCCATTTTTGGATTGGGTCTTTACATTTGGGCCTCTGTTTTTTTGAGTTCTTTATATACTCTAGATATTAGTCCTTTGTCTGAGGCATAGCTGCCATTTTTTATCCCACTCTGTGGGTTGTCTCTTCACTCTGTTAGTGGTTTCTTTTGCCGTGCAAAAACTTTTTAGTAAGATGAGATTCCAGTTGTTGATTCTTTGTAATATTTCCCATGTGATCGAGGTTTTGTTCATAGTCTTTGCTCACACCTATGTCTTCTAGAGTTTTACCCATTCTATCTTCTGGCAGATTTAGTGTATCTGTTTGAATATTTAGATCTCTGATCCATTTTGATTTTAGTTTAGTGCGTAGTGAGAGATACAAGTCTAGCTTTAGTCTTTGGCATGTGGCAAGCCAGTTTTCCCAGCACCATTTATTAAAGAGGCTGTCTTTGTTCCAGTGAGAGTGTTTAGCCCCTTTGTTGAAGATGGGGTGTTTTGAGTGTGTTTGGAGTTGTTTTCTGCATCTTCTAACCTGTTCCATTGATCCTTGGATCTGTTTTCTACCCATACTATGCTGTTTTCAGCACAGTAGCTTTGCAGTATAATTTCAG
The DNA here is from genome assembly GCA_004026905.1 of Hystrix cristata. Taxonomy (NCBI): domain Eukaryota; kingdom Metazoa; phylum Chordata; class Mammalia; order Rodentia; family Hystricidae; genus Hystrix; species Hystrix cristata. The sequence continues at coordinate 101,627 of PVJO010003210.1, read as the reverse complement.
GTCAGGGATTGTGATGCCCCTGCCTCGCCTTTCAGCAGTGCATCTTATTTCTGTGTTATACTCGGTTGCTGTGACCTCTCTCCTGGTTTCCTTGGCTTTTTGTGAAGGTACATCTGTGTGTGGATAATTGCTCAAACTGATGTTTCTGTGGATGAATGAGGACTGGAGAGTCCTTTTCCATCAATGTGTTGCCATCAGTCCATGTATGAATTTTTAATTAAAAATATACATTGTAAGTGAATCCTATAATTGGGAAAGAGTCGTCCGTGGATGGCATGAGTCTCCACAGCAAAATCCCGGGTCAGTGTTGCCTGTCTCGCTTTAGGTTCTGACTAATGAGAATAACAGGTCTGTGCACCCCAGAAATAGCTTCTTCCACCCCCAAATTAAAATTACAATATTATAACCCAAAGATCTCTTACAAGACTGACACAGTTTTAAACTCCCCAGTGGATTTAAAGTGAAAGCACAGAGACGTGTTTTGGAAATCTGTATAATTCCTTCTTCACGTTCCCTTGACGCCACTCCCGGCACGCTGTCTTCAGCTCCCGGCGCCCCTCGGCCGGGCTGCTCTGGGGGCGCTGCCCTCTCTCTCCTGCGATGAGCTGACTTGACCCTGCTTTTCTTCCTAATCACCAGCATGCTGTTGGATCACAATAGACAGTGCGCACTGGGGTAGTTTCTAGATTAAAGAAATCTAAAATGCTCCAGAACTGCACTGAAAGAGGGAGGGAGGAGGGAATGTGTTCTTAAGTGCGTAATCGCCCTTTTAGACAACAAAAGGCTTTCCTGCCGTGAGTTTCCTATGCTGAAGATGACGTCTGCTTTTCCTTTCCTGTAACTGGAAACGAGGAGTTAAAACAGGCGTTAGATCCCACGTCTGTCTCTAGAAGCCGCCTTTCCGTGGCTGTTTCTCACATGGAGCCCGGCGCTGGCAGCTCACCCAGGTTAGCGGCGGGCTGCAGCCCCGGCCCCTGCCTGCCCCGGGGGCGCAAGTCCACGTAGTGCCTCAGGAAAGCAAGCGCACGTCTTCTGGCACAGGAAAGCGCATCCGCACACCATTACGGCCTTGTGCTTCCTCCTCCGCCCCCCAGATCCTCACTAACTCACAGGGATAAGTCAGAGTTTCCGGTAACACGGGTATCTCGCGTGCTTCCCTGGGTCTGGCTGGAAGAGGAACGTCATCGGGGTGCGAGCCGGCGGGGCTTGCTTCCCTCCTGGCTCCTCGTTTCCCGCTGCGTCCTGGCCACCGTGACGCGAGCGGCTTTTCTCATCCAGTCCTCTGTGCCATGCTGCTCTTCCCCGGAGCTGGCCAACGGTGCACTGTAACCGTGACCCCAGTAAACTTTGCCTCCTTTAAGTTGCATCAGATGAGGTGTCTCCATGATGAAGAAAGGAGATTGAGACTCCTTCCGTGGCTAGATCTTTGCTTCTTACCACCTCTCCCGCTGGACTCTGTTTCCGGTAAATTCTCCATACTCGCCTCACTTCCTGTGGCTGCTCCTCCCTTCTACACCCTCCAGTGCTCCTCCCCTGCCTTTCAGACAGAGTGTGCTTTACATACGTTAATAAGATGTGAAGTGGAATAGGGAAGAATTACAGAGAGTGAAAAAGGACAGAGAAGATTGTTTCGGAGATAAGCCACCTCTAAAGGCTTGCCAACACTTGTTCTTGTTAAATGGGTTGAAATGACCACATAAACTCAGAGAAAAATTTAAAACTGAGTTTGAGAGTTACTCTTTCTCATGCCAAAATTAATTTCTTGCTTCCTTTTCCTCTCGTCCTCCTCCATTCCCTTCTCCTTCTCCTCCTCCTCACCCTCTCCCTCTCCCTCTTCCTCCCCCCTTGCTTTCTTATAAGTATAGCTTCCTCTACTCCACATTTTAGGACTCACAAAACTCTGAACCCCCATGGAGGAAAATATTTTAAATTCCCTTATGTCACATGTAGAACAGTATATCCCATTCATTTGTATATCTCATTCACTTGATAGTATGGACTGTCATAATGACAACGTTTTTCAATATTTAATTTCCCTAGACTGAATTTCATTTCTTAGATTCAAATAATCAAAGCAAAGGAAAAATGAGGGTATATTAAGACCCATTTTTATTGACTCTGCAAATTCAAATTTTACAGTTAAAAGAACAATGCAAAACACCTGGTACATTCCACACTTTCGTGATTCTGCAGCCCCAGAACTCACCATAGAATATCCTGTCTATTCATTTAATAAATAAATTATGTTTGACAGTAAGAATTAATTATCTATCTCAAGGTTTTCCTGGCTTACAATGTTAGCACACTCTCTCGTCAACTCTATTGCTATCGATGCCATCTCCACCACGCCACCCGTTTTCTGAGCCGCAACATACTCTGGTCAGGTCCACGGGAAGGATGACATTCTCTAGGAGGCCCTCCAGTCCAGGGTTCTCCCCCATGCAGGTTCGCCATTTCACGTAACATTGCCACCTACATATGCGCTGACGGGTAGCTGGCCTATGCCAAGCTGCAGAAGAAAGACGAGCGCTTTGCCTTGACTGTTCGCCCTATGCCCTAGTTCAAGAAGCCCCACCCACCCAGCAGGCTGGTGAGTGACCGGTGCCCCCGCCCCCGTTTTGGCAGTCTCCCTACACTGACCAGGTTGGTTTTCCCATCCTTTCCCTCCGCTGTAACTTCCGAAAGTCACAGTTTCTTTTGTTTTTGCACCCTTAGGCTATGCCAAGGCTAGTAACGTCATGGGCTCTACAAGAGATCATTTCCAAAGGGAAAGGGGACTGTATTAGTCACCTTTCTAGAGTCAATGGTTTTCGAGACAGCAGATGTAACACGTGACAGTTATAAGTTGCAGCATTCACACACAACGCACTTGGGGGAGGAGTGCAGAACATCTATCTACCCACTAGAGACCTGAAAGATCCAATCAGGGCTGGGAGCCCACGGCACTATCCCTGTGAGTCTGCATCTGCACTAAAAAGCTGAAGAACTCTGTACTGGAAGCAGAGTACAACACTTACAGTGGAGATGAAGGCCAGCGCTCCCCCGAAGCAAACAGCAGCCATCCCCGATGACAGCAAGGCCCCGAGCTCCTCCTGCAACGAGAACAGCCGAGTTCACTTCAGGGAAATCAGCCACAACAGAGCTTCTCCTGGGAAACAGCTGCTTCTTATCTTCTGCTCCCATTCTCCTTTAGGCTGTGTTGGCAATAATCCTCAGGTGGGTTTTCTATGCCCAGAACCCACCAACTCAGGGAGGGGAATAAAGGGAAGGGAAAGGGGATTAAAAAAAGAATCAAGCTGTGTTATGTCCATGCACCAACTCCCCACAAAGAATGTTATCATTATACACTACAAACATGTGCTGATAAAAAAATTTTACAATAAAATAAAAATAATAAAATACACATGATGTAATTTTTTTTTTTTTTGTAAAATTTTAAAAAATAGATTTCAAACCACTTTCCACGCTTCTTTCCTAAAAGCTTCTTTCACTGTAAGGAAAAAAGATAGTCAATACATGATCCGGACTAAGTTTGACTGGATATTTACCAAAAATCCATATGTTCCCAACCAATAAATACGTTGCTCATATCAGAGGCTCTTTTGGAGTCTTAGCAAATGCATATTTGGTGTGGGGAGGGGGCTGTTCACACTGGTACCAAATGGGTTTGCATGCAATAGTTTATTGTAATAGTTTTCTTTAGTTGATTGTTATCTTTCTTCTGTTTTTTAAGTAAGAAAACAACCCTGGAGACTCCTACCACAGTGGTGCTGGGCAGTAAGCAGAACCTCTAAGAAGATCTTCCCACAGTACAGTGCAGCAACTGTGTCTTTCTGTTGGGCTGCCCGACTCAAATTTCACCTCTACCACTCAAGGGCCTCGGTTTTCTCACGTTTTCAATTTGCGGTTGTGCCTACCACAAAAGGCTATCATAAGAATTAAATGAGTTAATCAGGAAAAAGATGTAGAAGATTGCTTTGGAGATAAGTCACCTCCAAACGCTTACTGCCGTTTATTCTTGTTAAGTGGGTTGAAATGATCACATAAACTCAAAACTACTTTTTAAAGTCTAAAAACATTTGCAATAAAAAGCACAAACCCTACCTTTTTCCAAGAAGAAAAAGTTCACTCTGTCTTCCTCAACCTTCATCCACTCATTTCACAAAAATATATGAGCACTCAAGTGTCCTGCACTGAAAGAGGTGCCAGGGATACGGTAGTGAGAAGAGCAGTCAAGCCCCTAGAGCCTGCATTCTGGGAAAAGCACAAAGGAACAAAGATGAACAAAACGAGTGTAACAATATCAAACAGTAATAGAGCTGTGCATAAAATAAGTTATTTAATAAACGGTTGTAGACAGGGGAGTGGGGGCTGTGTCTTCCAACAGTGAGGTTAATGCTGAGAGCTGAACGAGGTTATTCAGCAAAGACAGAGTGGAGCATCACAGGGATGGGGGGTGGTTGGTGTCCGAGGAACACGGTCCCTGGAGCAGCTGGGACAAAGCCCTGGAGATGAGGCCCTGGAGATGAGGTCCGGGACATGGCCAGAAGCTGAGTAATGCACAGCCCTGTGCTGGCCACATGTCTGCTGGTGAAGTTTAGATTTTATTCCAAAAGAGACGGGAAGCCTTTAGCAGGCTGGCCTGAGGTGAGGTGTGATTTGATTTTAAGTCTAAACGATCGCCCTGGTAGCTGGGCAAAGGGCGGATGACAGGGAAGAAGCTGTAGAAAGCGGCAGCAGAGGAGCAGGACTGCCGGCCGTGAGGCAGGAGGGTAGCTGGGAAGAGACGGACTCTACAGATGGGATCAACTGAGCTGGGTATGTGCAGAGAAGGGGCGGAGAGAGAGGGGGAGGAGGATCAAGTACAACTCAGGCGCAAGGAAAGACAACTCTGAGTCATTTGTAGGAAACTGAATGGCTCGCGGGTCCTTAATGTTAAGTGAAATAAATCACATACAAAAGGATAAATATCATGAACCCAAAAACTAAATAATTTTCAGAGTCAAAGGGGAGATGGCAGGAAACAGGGAGGTAGACGTTTTGGTGATGTGGAGGGGTTGAGGGAAGAGGTTGAAAGGATGGTAGAGGGAAGGAGGTCATGAAAGATCAAGAATACATGTATTATACATCAACTCCCCCCAACGGATGTAATTATTATATATTGCAAACATATACCAATAAAACAAGACGATAACGCTTGATTTCAGCTTGAGAAACTAAATGGCCGTTGATTTACTGAATCATTAAAGGAGCAGAAAATCAAGTGTTCTTTCTTGCCACTTCCTGCAGCAGCTCTGGAGTCCTCTTTCATGAGTGTCTGTAGTTGCACTGCCGCGGCTGCCTCAGTGTCCTGAATTGACTCAAAACATTGACTCTTCATGGTCATTTTGACTTTGGGGAAAAGCCGGAAGTCTCACAGTGCCAGATCCGGTGAAGAAGATGGACGAAGACACAGCGTGATGCTTCTGTGAGTCTGTCTCTCAGTCGGGTGGCATTTGGCAGCAGCCTCACTGTATTTTTTATTACATCTTATAAAGATGAGAAAGACAGGATAAGCGTGTTCAGAACAAGGGAGTATTTTGAGGGGCATTAATGGCAATGTGTCTTTTGCCATAGTACTTTTTAAAATTTAAACGTACACTGTATTTTTCCACTACACCTCATACTTAGTACTGAACACAGGTTATAAGTTAAAGAAACCTAGAATAAATGAGTTTAATTGTGTTGACGATACTATCAGCCAAAGCATGGACCAGGCAGGGGCCACCAAAGTCTAGGACAGGTGTGTGCAACCATTCATATCATTACTTAAACATTAAATAGTCTCATCCGAAGGAGTCATTCTACTTGCGGTCTTTGACAAAGGGTGTAATCAGTTCCAGTCTGATTCTTGTTTTGAAAATGTGAGCGGGTTTCTATGCAGTTCATGGTGTGCAGAACAATCCGAGGACAACGCAAGGTCCATGCTTGCTTGTGTATGGTTTTCCCTATGAGCTACATGAGAAAAATGCAGAAACTGGGCACTATTGATTCAAGCGCCCAAGAATACACTACAAACATGCACACACATGCACACACATGCAACGCCCTGCAAACGCTCCTTGGCCCTCAGCTCACCAGCCCACTAGGAGCCACACCCAGGCACACTTGGTGTGAGAACACACCTTGGACCCCAGATAAGCACCTCCCACCATGCACAGCAACTCGCAGCCTCAGTTCTCCGTGTCCACCCCACATATACGCTTTGGGGTTGTTTTAAGGTAAAATGCCGTATTTGTTGTAGTGTTTATATTTTCCCAGCCAGGTCACGTGTGTAAAAGAGTGTTAGTGTTTTCATGTGATACTGACAAAGTCTTTGAGTTGACTGCACATATCACAAATGCAGATTCACAGTCTTTCTGGGTTAAATTTGTAAAGCTAAGCAAGCATCGGGGATCAGCAGGGTGACTACAGAAATTTACAGTTCCTCTGAATCTTAAAATCTGATTAATAGCAATGCTCATGAGGATTCTGCTAGAGGAGAACCACAGCTCTGCCATTAGACACTCTTCATATTGGTGTTTCATTCATAAATATGGTCATTCCTATTCGTATTTGGGTGTTTATTTTTGCCCTTTAATAATTGTATCTACTTTTATGTATCATAAATACACAATGGAAAAGATTTAAAGAGGATGTCTTACTACTTTTAAAAGAAATAGTCAATTTTGTGAAGTGTACATGAGTATGCTAGAGGTAGAGTAAAAAGCATAAACTCTAACTTCACCCTGAAAGCAAAGTGTTAATGTTGCCTGAATATTGAATTCTGACAGTGAAAGCAACAGGACAGCGAAGAAACTTCACTCCTTCAACTTTTTAAGAAACCAAGAAACTTACTGCTTCAAAAAAAAATTAATAATGAAGTAGAGAAGTCTTAATATTCATCAAGATAATATAGCACTCTAATAAGCTGTATAGCATAACCGTGCTGTAGGTTTTTTCAACAATTAAAGGGAAGAAACGCGTTACCACGAGAAGTCTTGCAGGCCTTTCTCCTGCGTCCCGTGGGCGTGTACCGGAGACGCCTGTCCACTAGGGGCTAGACTTTCACCGGCGACGGCTTTGAATCCTCATGATTCAGTAAAGTCTTGTTCAGATACCCCAGATGTTTCTGTTAATTTCCTGAACTGTAATTCTGGTCATAAAGAGAGATCCTTGTAAATCAGAAAGTTAGATCGCTTTAGTAGTTCAAACTGAACTAATCCAAAGACAGACATTCTCTAATCCAAATGCCTCTGCAGGCAGTTCACACTGTGATGGGGACCGGTCCCAGAAGCACAGCTCTGCTCTTCCCCTCCGTCCCCTCCCCAGGTTAGTGAGGCCCCAAGGCTTGAATTATCACCTACTAATCACGTTCAGTTAACATAGAGCCATCACGGTAATTGTTACATTGAACACTCATTTATTGAGCTCCTGCAGAGTCTCTTCTAGCCACAGAGGGATGAACAAACTGACAGCCCCACAGGAAACTGGCTGGTCTCCTCAGGAAGACTCAGCCACACAGCAAGGTCCCAACATGGTGGTCGCCTTCCACGTAAGGGGCTGGGCACAGCACCACGCAAAATGTGGACCTCTTGGAAGCCAGGGCTCTGAGGGAGCGGAGGGCTCCGCCCGGCCCCACCGTGTGGCTCTCGGTGTATTTTAACACCCAGAAGTCTCGGGTCCTCACAGTGAGTCAGGAATGGTGACTCCCACCTCACAGGATTAGGTGAGCTCCTGCATGGAGTGCCCTCTGTCCAGAGCCTGACCGGAGTTAAGGGTTAAGATGGCCTCAGTCTTCGCACCAGAAGCCTGGTGGAGAGGGTGGGGAACTGCCCCGGCTTTCGGGCGAGGACCCAGACGCGGGCCCCCAGCACCGTCTGCAGGAAGCTCACAGAGCCCTCGCAGGAGGGGTGGCGTGGGGCGAGCGAGTTCTGCCCAAGGAAGTTCTCACAGAGGGCCTCACAAAGTGTCCTTATTGCTCAGAACTCAACTTGAAAAGGTTCCCGTTGAAGCCCAGTGGGAGTTTTATGGGAGCAAAGGATAGAATCAGGTCTTGTGTATTTTTAAAGGGTCATTCAAAAAGGCGAAGTCTAAATGTTTTACAGATGGCAGAGAAAGGACCAAGGCAGTTAGCCAAAACTGACCTTTTATGTTTTCCAAAAGCAAATGTTTACTGAACGAGACGCTGCTGTCCCACCAATGGGGAAAAGGCCTACCGAGTGCTTACCTTGGACCACTTAGTCCACGGCCACTGCCAGATACATTTGTGAGATCAATAATAATATTTTCCATAGTACCTGTTTTCAACCTTCCCCCAAAAATTTGCACCGTAGTTACTTTTTCTCAAACACAAATATGTTTCTGGGGAAAAATAACATTTTAGATGTGAATAGGCTTGTGAAAGCACGTGTATTTGAGGAACTTTACCATTCCCAGCATGATCCGTTTCTATCATGAAGGGCGCGGGCAGGGAGAGCTCCGGTTCGCCGAGGCCTCTGGAGAGTGGACTCAGCAGCGACATGTCGTGCTCCAGAACGAAGGTCCTTCTAAACTCCTTCTGGAGCGGGAAAGGGATGAAGAAAGTGCTATGCTCCTTTGGGTACTAAATAACTTTTAAAACAGAATTTTGATGAGTTCAATAAGTGAAAATAAAAAGGTTAGAAATGTAGAAATAATCCATCAAAGACTACAGGGAAAGGTTAAGCAGCTTGTCCAATACATACTGAATTTGATGAATTAAAACTTTGGGGGAAAATGGAGCCGTGAATTCGAGTGACCAGGATTTAATCATCTCCACAAAAGCTTGGCGTGTACTGTCTTCTCGCTTATTCAGCGTGTTCCAAGGACTCTCTTAACAAGTGGCGTTTTGGAAACATTTTGTCCCACAGCAGGTGCCCCAAAGCCTAGAACCATCCACTCCTGTTGCTCAGAGCAAGCGAGCCTGGCCCGGAAGGGATGCTGAGCACAGAACCCGTGCAATGCCGAGCACTTGGACGGTGTCTTCTGTTAAGAACTGTGGAATCTGTGTCTTCTAAAGGGTAAGAATAAGTAACTTGAAGCGTAGAATGGTATACCCAGTTTGTGAAGGGTTTCGACAGTTTCTTACAGACCAAGACGTGCCTATTTTTTGATGTAGCTATTCTACACTCCAGTGATTTACCAAAAATAGAAATAAAGCATATGTTTAAAAATATTTATATAAGAATGCTCCCAGTAGCTTTATTTATCAGTGGCAAAACTGGAAACTAAATTCCCATCCAAAGGATACTGGGTACATAACTTTTAGTATATCTGCACAGAGGAGTACTACTCAACAGTGAAGAGTACAATTACACACCAGGAGTAAGTCTGACAGATGCTGAGCTGAACAAAGGAAACTAAAAACAAAGGGAAGCAGAACTGTGTGGATATGAAGGTCACACAGACAGAATTAATCAGTGGTTTCAAGAGTCAGAAAAGTGACTGCCTCTGTGTGAGAGAGACGACTATCTGCAGACGGACATACAGGTTCCCACTCACTGGATGTCGGTGTCTAACCGCCCCAAGGATGCAGGAACTTGGGGAAACTCCTCCTAATGCACAGTTGGGATTTACGCACTTCACTAGAGATTAATTTTATCTCAAAATAACAAATGAACACATTATTTTTAAAAACACACATTTTATTTAATCTCTAATTGACACATGGTATTTCTACAAATTTATGGGATGCAGCGTGACATTCACAATCCTGTCTCTAGTTACTCTGAAGGAATCAATGATATGTTCACCCGCAGCTCCCTCGCCATGCTGGAGAACACCAGAAGCGCCTCCCCACACCCGCCCGCACCCGGTCCCTGTTAACATCCTCTCTCCATCGCTCTCCCCGCACTCTTCTCCAGCTCTGGCAATGATTTGTTTTCTCTATTTCCTTCGGATCAATAACTGAGCTTCCGCACAGAAGCGAGACAACCCGGCATGTGGCATTCTGGGCCCGATTTATTTCACTTCACATGACGTCTTCAGGTCCCATCCACGTTGCTGCTGATGCTGGAATGGGATTCTTTCCTTTTCTTGGCTGAACAGTAGACCATGTGTACGCACATTTCCTCATCAAGTCCTCATCGCTAGGCACCTGGTGGTCCATGTGTGGCTGTTGTGAGTAGTACTACAATGACCCTGCAGCGTGGGTGTCTCCTGGATGTACTTGTTGTGTCAATTCCTTTGCTCTGTGCACATGGTAGGACTGCAGAATCACACGGCAGCTTTAGTTCTCCTTCTCTGTGGACTCGCCACCCTGTTCCCGTAAGAGTTGTACTCATTTACATTCCCACCAGTAGTATATGAGAGTTCTGCTTTCAATAATCTGTTATTTTTGTCTTTTTCATAATAATCATTCTAATGAGTGAGCTGATATCTCATTGTTTTGGCTTACTTTTCCCTGACAATTGGTGATGTTGAGCATTTTTTCATAGACCTGTTGGCCATTTCTATGCCTTTTTTGGGGAAACATTTATTTCAGTCTTTCAGCACATTTTTAATTGGATTTTTTAGTTACCTATATATTCTGAAAATTAATCCTTCGTTGGATGAATCATTTGCAAACATCTTCTCCCATTCTGTAGGCTGTTTCTTCAGTTTGCAGCCCAAAAGTTTTCAATTTGATATTACCCCTTTCGTTAAATTTTGCTTTTGTCGTCTGAGCTTTGAAGGTCGTATCCAAAATAGCTTTGTCCAGATCCATGTCCTGAAGCATTTCCCATGTGCTCTCGTTTACCACTTTCACAGTTGCGGGTCTTACACTAAGTCTTTGAGCCATTTTAACATGATTTTGTATATGGTGAGAGATGAGGGTCTAACGTCTTTCTTCTGCATATGAGCTTCCACTTTTACCACAATCCATTGACCAGAATGTCTTTTCTCTAGTGTGCATTCTTCACACCTTTGTCAAAGCCCAGTTAGCCAGATTTGTTGTGGCTCTTCTGTCCCCTCGGTCTGCTTGTCTGCTTTTATGTCAGCACCATGTTGTTTTGGTTAGTATTGCTTTATATTATGCTACGAAGCCTCCCGTTTTGTTCTTTTTGCTGACAATTACTTTAACCATTTAGAATCTTTTGTGCTCCTTACAAACTTTGGAAGGATTTTTTTCTACTTTGTGAAGAATGTCATTGGTATTTTGAGAGCAATTTCACTGACTCTGTGGAAAGTTTTAGACAGTATAGAAATTTTAATGATATTCATACTTCTAAGCCATGAACGCAGGATGTCTATGTATGTATTTACTTTTTTGTATCTTCTCTGATTTCTTTCTTTAGTGTTTTATAACTTTGAGGTAATTCACTTCCTTGGTTAAATCGATTCGTGGCCATTTCGTATTTTTCGTAGTGATCATAAATGTGCTTGCTTTCTTGATTTCTTCTTCAGATATCTCATTTCTTTTCTTTTCAGTCTGACTGGGTTATCTCAAAGACCCGTCTCCAAGCTCAGACTGGCCTTCCTCTCCCTGGTCACTTCTGCCATTGAGGCTCCTGGCTGGGCTTTTTATTTTATGTGCTGAGTTGCGGTTTCAGTAGTAACATCTGGGTTGGCAGTATTTCCTGGGGTGCTGGTTGGATGTGTGGCATTGCTTTGGCCCCAGGGGCTGCTTTGGTGCAGGACTTCGTGCCTTCTTCAGCTGTGCCCAGCAGGAAGTGGCTGCATGGGCAGGCAGGTTTGCTGGCAACACTGGGTGTGGCACAGGCCGGGGCTTCTGTGGGTCTGTGAGGACAGGGCGGGGTCATTGGGCCTGCCACGGGGTGCCTGCAGTGTCTGAGGCCACGCGGTAGGCACAGACAGGGCGCCTGCAGTGTCTGAGGGCCGCACCGTGGACTCTATGCAGCTTTGATACCACCCAGCTCGGAGATCCCTGCCCAGCTTCTTCTTGGCACCCGAGGGCGAGGGGCGGTCTGGGCACAGGGTTTGCTTCTCAAGGCCTCCGTGGGCCATGTGCTTGCTGTCTGCTTCCTGGGCTGTGGCATGGGCCAAGCAGCTCAAAGCAGCTGCGTCCTGGGACCCTGGAGGGGCTAAGCCACTCGGCTGCTTGCCTGGCCGCTTTCTGGGCACAGGTGAAGTGGATATGTTCTGGAAGCTGTAAGTACAGCATGCAAATAAATCAAAGGAAGAGGGTGACTTATGTTCCTTCCTGTGTCACTGGTTTTGAGCTAAAGTGGTCCCAGCTATTCAGCGAACATGGTTTAATTCTAGAACTATGTGCCACTTTTCTAACTGGTCTACTTTCCAGAAGGCAAGAGATTGTCTTCTTTTTTTAAATTTAAATTGTTTGTAATACAGCGCACAAACGGCTGCTAAACAAGGCGGTGCACCCAGGACCCCGAGAAGGAACAGGTGGGACCACATCCCTTTTTTTATTATGACTTTGAGAAGAAATCTCCCCTGAATGACACCTTCTCCTTCAAACACTTCAGTTGTATATTTTATAACTTTTACATATGTCATTTTTACATGACAGTCACAGCTCCCACCTGGAGTTTTGCAACACTGTCCGCATGTTACCTTTTTTTTTTCAGAATATGCATGTTTTATTCTGAATAATTTTGCATAATAAAAATGAATGTACAAAATAATTAAGACACCAAATATTTTAACAAGCTGAAATAAATTGAATGGAAGAAAAAAGCAGAAATGCAATCCATAGCAGAGTCTTTTTTTATAAAAGTTCAAAAATGCCCTTCTGGTTTCACTAATGGAGAGACTTGAAGGTCAAAATCTAAATCCTAATATTAAAATAATCTCTTGTAATCCACTATATCCTACATAGGCAATTGATACTGATGTTTAAGATAGCCAGATTGAGTAAGTGAAGTTAAAAAATAACAGCAAAACTCATGCCAATTTTTGTCACAAGATTGTGATTAAAAAAGCTAAGAAAAACAAGAATTCTGAGATCCCTGCTCGATAGTCCAAAAGAGATTCACCTTTTTATACTGTCCCTCATGTTGATTTCTTTACTAACTCATTTGTTCATTCTACCAATAAGCATTTATCAGGCATCGATTATGTACTAAAATGTTCTAAGATCTTGGAGTATATAGAAAATAAAAATAACTGTTCAATGTGAGATTAATTGTTGGATAATTATTCTATACTTGAGGTGAAAAGGTAAGGTAGGGAAAGGAATATGAAATTAAGGGCTAGGAGTTGAAATATTTAATAAGGTAGCCAGGGAAAGCCTCCCTGGAAAGGCAGATTTTTGAGTAAGGAAATAAAAAAGAAAGTTGGATGGCTGGATATATGAATAACTACCTACATAAAAGGCATGTGTGTCTTCTCTGTAGCTATGACTGGGACTAATGGTATGTTAGGGCTTGCTTGAGAACGACCCTCAGGGCCCAAGGGCTCAGAGCCGGGCTGCAGGAAGGGGACTGGGTCACAGGGTGCTGTGCTCAGTGGCGCAGCCCTCTGTTGACTTGCTGCTGGGAGACGGGCCTGGTGGAAAGGGAGCTGGAGGGCTCCTCTCCCTTCCCAACTCTTCCCTTCTCTTCCTGCTTCCAGGCTGCCGCGATGTCAGCTGCTGTCCCCACCCAGGCCCTGTCTCGTACCACGTCTGCCTCGGAGTTGGCCAACTGTGGACTCCAAATTCAGGAACCACAAGCCCACACAAACCTCTACTCCTTCCAGTTGTGGGCACTGCATATCATATTGCAGCGAGCAGGAGGCGACTAAGACGCACAGAGCATGTGAGAAGCGTTTCCTAAGCAAAGCAAGTTCTGTCCCAAGCAGCCACCCTTATTACTGGTTATTTCCCTTCTCTTCTCACCTTTCTTTTTGTTGGCCCAATATATGGCAATGAGAAAAATAAATAAAAGAGGTAAGTGCCCTTCATGTGCCCACATCACATAAGGTTAACAACCTTTTTTAAAAAGCCCCATTTGTAGTAATTTTATTGAAAGATAAAGACTCCACAGAAAATGAATGTTCTTGTGATAACACGAATGATATAAGAGTAATGCAGATGACTAAGCTCATGGCTCTACACAAAGATCACTTGGGCAAAGCTCTGTTGGTGTATTTGCATAGCCCTCTTTTATACTGATGGTCAACAATAGGTTTAATCATTTACAATGCAAGGAACTTCTGGCAGAAACATCCACAGGTAGCTAAACGATCGTTGGACAAGGCATGATCAAAATATACAGTGAATGTTCACACTTTAAAAATTATTTTAGTAAAAGACACATTGCTTTTAATTCACTCAAAATCCTTCTGCTCACTTCCAACACATCGATCCCATTGTTCTGGCTAGTTTCCGAGGCAGTTCTGGAGTCCTCTTTCATGAGTGTCTTTACAAGGTGAGATCAAAATGCTGCTGCCGAGTCCCAGCCAATGGAAAAACGGTTCATAAAAACATGACTGTGTATCCTCCTCCACCTTATTCACTGGGCCTGACACAGTACAACTCCTGGCTCTTCCCTGAAGTCTAAATGACCATGAAAGGTCAGTGTTTTGATCAGCCACAACAGCACAACTAAAGACGCTTGCAAAAGAGCACTTCCAGAACTGGTTCAGAGAGTGACAAGAATGATAACAGGGTAAGTGTATTTGAAGCAAGAGGGCACATTTTGAGGGAGATTAATGGCAATTGTGCTCCTACTATAAACTTTTTAAATGTAATAATTCACTGTATTTTTGATCCTACTGTGTACTACTGGTCCTATCTGAAGTATTCTCTAACACAGTCCAAGCCAACCATTGTCAAGACCTTTGACCCTCATCATAAGGACCCCAGAGGACTTTCATACACATCACACACTAGGATCTAACACTGTGTAGCATTTATGACCAGGGAAAGAGTAGTGTTCAGCAGATTACAGTCAAGCCAAATAAATGGGACTGTGTGCCTACGTGAGTGATAGAGACACAGACTTAAGGTGAAAAACCTGATATCAGTATAGTACAGTTAGTGCAACCAGTCCCCGATTTAAACCAGACCTGTATCCTTTCACTTACACATAATGCAGCCACCTTCTTTTATACAAAGTCCATCTCCAAAAGGCTAGTCTCAGGATTCCCAGGATTTCTAAAACCCACAAATGCTCTTCTTGTCAGGGAACAACAGGTAACGCTGTGCACCTGCTAATATCAGAATCACCTTCCCTTGGGTGGGCATGTTGGGAGTTCTGTTGTCATAGGTGCAGACACAGAGAGAGGAAAGATGCCCTCGTCAACTCTCAGCTCTGTTGAGAAAACCACATCTCTGAAAGTGCAGGAAAAATCATTGACCGATATAGAGAGATGGCATTTTTTGAAAAGTAGAAACTCTACTAGACTACTAGGGATTATTTGTATGTTACTTTATGTTGTTTGTCTATGTATTTAGGGGAGTACTGGGGGTTGAATCCAGGGCCTTTGTCCTGAGCTACATCCCCAGCTCTTTTTTAATTTTATTTTTTATTTTGAGACAGGATCTCACAACATTGCTAAGCTGCTCAACCTGGCCACAAACTTGCCATTCTCCAGCCTCCAGGACCTCCAGGGATTATAGGTATGTGCCACCACACCTGGCTACTGTTTATCAGGTGGCCCGTGGAGAGACAGGGACACAGTGATTGCACTGAAGCCCTTCAAGTCTTCCTGTGTAAAATGACAATAAAGAAGCCACAGCTGAGATCCCAAGTCCCAGGCGTGTCCATGTGGGAAGGGAGGCCCCACAGCCCAGCTGTTCAGCACTCCTGCGTGGCCCTGATTCAGAAAGAGGATGTTTTAGTAATGCTGCACAGGTTCATGTCCTGTAGGCTAAAACTGCAACACTACAGGAAGTGACCACGTGTACTCAAAAAGGTTATTAAAGATCTATTGTGCAATGAGTCCTCCTGAGCACTAGGGTAGAGAGGAGTTCCTGCTCCTGACCTGGAAGGAGCCTGGCTGCAGGGCAGGGCTGCAGGTGGACGGAAGATAAACACATACCTTCAAAGTGGCCACAGCAAAGAGGGCCAATGGAAGTGATGAGTTAAATGTTTTAATTAAATGATTTCTGTGGAATTTAATGAAAAATGGGTTAGGAAAGGTCACTTATCAAAACCAAACAGAAAAAAAGTCACCACAAACCCTTCATCTCTGTATTCAGGGCCATCTCTGTTAAACTCGAGAGAAGTAAATCAACTTATGCAAATCTGACTTCCAATCTAAAGATGGGAGAATCTATTGATCAGAAAGCAAAAGGCGATCGCTCAGCAGAGCTGTAGGGAAAGGAGCCGGTCACACTCTCGAATGTTTAAATGGCCTTGGTGATTTTATGTATGTTCTTTGGAAACATGCAACAGTCACCAAAAAAATTGTGAAAATTCTTGATTTAGTAGCCAGGGACTAGGGAAGAAGTGTGTTGCTACTTACTGCTGATAAGACAGGAGTAATTCTCTCCACTGTGAATTCCTCTTAGAGATGAAAGCTCCGCGAAAAACAAGAAAGCAATAGATGAAGGATGCTAATCAATGCCATCTTTTGTCAGACAGAAAGTGGAAAGGCCACAGAGAAGCACTGGAAAATCGGACACGCTGATGGTTCATTCAGTGTATCGGTGAGAAAGCGCACTTGATGTGAGGTGGGGAAACCCAGGCCTCTTTCTCCTCTGCATAAAAGAAGTGCAGAGATCGATAGACCAGAGCTGGGATGGTTGCTTTACAGTCATCCTAGGGCTGGGGGCCTTCAGTCTTTTTGCTCAAAAACTGTAAGGTTGCCTCCTGATCTGAGAGAACTGCTGGAGACCCAGTCATCACAGCCACATTCCAGGAAACAGAAGAAAGAAAGATGTATAGGGACAGGACATTTTTCGTAGAAAATTGTCCCAAGAAGTTCCACTAACACCGCATCATTCATTCCTACTGTCGAGGAAGGCTGGGTGATAGTGTTCAGCTGCTGAAGTTAATGGGGAACATAGAAACGATACTATTGGACAGCGCCCATTTGATAGCACCAGCGTTTAATGAAAAGATTGATTGTGTATTTTTACCTAATAGAATATAAAACTATAGCTATCACTGCTTTTCCCCATCAATGATAGTAGCAAAGGCCAACATCTAAGTAGTCAGCACATGTCAGTTAGGGTCCTACTTACCACACACTGCTTTATGGATTCCCCACAACAACTCTCTAAGATAGGCATTTTATCCTATTTATAGTCAAGAAACTAAAACATGAGAAATTTTTTGAATGCTCAAGTTAATAGAACTAGCAAATGTCAGAGCCAGGATTTAAATCCAAGCAGTCTCCTTGATTCTACGGAATTGTGCTACAAGTAAAATAGGATGTTTTAAAGAAAAAGACACGACCCCAAAACACAAACAAAAACGTGACTGAACAAGGTAGAGACATACTGAAATTACAATATTTTGTTCATGTGAGCCGTATTTTTCCTGAGTATCAAGAATATACTACCTTCTTCTTCCACTTCTCTTAAAATATGGAGGGAGGAGGAGCTGAGGGGAGGGGAACGGGAAAAAAAAGCAACAAGATCTGTCATGTACAGGTACAAATCCCCTATGATGGATGTTATCACTATGCACATCAAAATGTACCATTAAAATAAAATTTTAAAAATTAAAAAAAATAAAGTACTATTATTTCCATTTATAAAATATAAAAAAAGGATGTTATTTTGTAATGAGAAAGAAAAAATACTTATTGAAAGAAGGGTGTCAGTGAGATCAAGAGATGAGATGGTGAATATCTGCCAGGCTGAGGGTCAGTGTGAAGAGCAAGAGTTTGAGGAAGGCCAACACTGCAGACCACCAACACGTAGGAGACCCTGCTGGGTACTGTGCTTCATGCAAGTCTCTCAAGGCAGGCTGTTGATGGGCAAGTTTTCTGCAAATAGTCATCAGCTTAAATGCGAGATCTTTAAACACACACATTAAAGACATCTTAACCAGACACAAATGCTAATAACGATGTCTACTGGAAATCCCGTGCCGTGATGCAAAAATCCTTAAAGGATATTTCACTCAGACTGACAAAGAATGATTGAAAATAAGACCCAAAGGTAAGGGGGAGAGAGGAGGATCAGTACAGTCAAAAAGACTAAATTTTGCTTAATGACAAACTTTATCACTCTCAATGTGATAAACACAAAGCCTTTGTGCTAATGGAAAAGAAAAAAAAGTTTCTCATAACTACTAGAAGGGCGGCTGACTAAGCATTGCACAAGAATGCGCTTTGTTTTATAGGTCTTTAAGCAGGGCCATTACTAGAGAAGCAGTGACAATTGAACATTATTGAACCTAAATTTGGGTTTTGGGTCTTTTACATTAACAACAAAACAAGACCAATAAAACAAGTCATAAAAAACTTTCCAAGAATTGATTGTATTGCAAGACCTATTCAACTATAGAATTCTTAAGAGCTAAGAGTGATTTTAGGAAAACACTATTCTACCTCACCGCTAAATTATAGACCCCTGAACAAAGAATCTTCAGCAATGGGGGAAGCTATAGAAAGTGCAGGCACGGTGGAGCCCAGGACGCCTGGTGTGTGGATGGGCGGCAGGAGATGGGGAAGGACTTGCACCCAGCAGAGAGGTCAGGTGGGTCCAGAAAAGGCCACTCCCCTCTTTTGAAGAAGGGCACAGAAGGAAAGAACGGACCAGTCTCATGAGGTGTAGTATTCAGGACCAGCATGTCTAAGAGCAGAAACAAAAACCCAGATGCTCATGTGAATGAGCCACAAACTGCTTGAGTTTGCAAAACAGAGCGTGTGCATCTGCCAAAAATCTTGAGAGACTGCTCAACCTTCTACCTCTCATCTGGGCAGAACTGCTCGCCGCCGAGCGTGTCAGGTGCCCTCTCCAGAAGCCTCTCCTGGTCAGAAAGTAGAAACCAAAGACACTTGCTGCAGTGTTTTTCAACTAGAAGTGATACTTACATAATAGTTTTTTTTTTTTAAAGGTTTTGAAGGGAATTCTGTTTCTTGTATCATGCTTGTGAAGAAAAAGGAAACAATATTCTTTTTTTATTTTGCAGATTTTTTTAAAGAATGTCAAAGAACTACACTGCTTAGGAAAGTACTTGTTTGGATCTCAAATTAATGCCATAGAATTTCGTGCACTGATTATGGTATGTGGTTCTCACAGTCTTTTCATTTGCTTTCAAAGAGGAGACAGAATGAGAATATAAAAATGTCTTTCCCTCACTTGTGCTAAACAAAGCCTTTATTGACATATATAGAACAAAGCTCCACTCACTTTGGAGACTTTCGCGGAGTCAGTTTTGTGTTTCTGAAGTAGACTGACTGGTGGGGCAAAAATTGTTGTGTAGCAGACACAAGTAGGTGTCTTTCTCGGCAGTAGAACTGGGTAGAGTCGGAGAATTCATTCGGCATCTGGAGACGCATTCTGTTTCCCAAATTGGCAGCACTGTTTTCTTTCCTCGTCCTGTCGGAGGACGTGATCGCTATGCTCCTCGGCTCCTGCCTGGGACGGAGACTGCAGGAGCCCCTCGCCTGGCCGGGGTCCTCGGTGGGAGGGCAGCGTCTCCAGCCTCTCGCCTCCGTCCGCCGTAGTGGAGTCTCTGCTGGCTGTGCAGACCAGACCGAGGTCAGAAAGGCGCCATCTGCTCCTCCCTCGGGAGCAGGTAGGGGAGGGCAGAACAGCTCAGACACTTGGTACACTTTTCCTCGCTTCTTTTCACTTCTTCCTCTCTCTTGGACTGTAAAATGGGGAGGGGGTCATCTTGAACTCAGGCTAACTGCCTTCAGAGTGAAGAGAGAGGAGCTGGAGAAAGGCCGGTTCCCTGTGGACTGGTGCAGCAGATTCAGTGGCAAAGCTTCGGACTCAACCAACCTGTGTGGGATCTCTGGGACATGCTGAGTATCCCAGTCCTGCCCTGTGA
This sequence comes from Hystrix cristata, assembly GCA_004026905.1. Lineage (NCBI taxonomy): Eukaryota > Metazoa > Chordata > Mammalia > Rodentia > Hystricidae > Hystrix > Hystrix cristata. The sequence continues at coordinate 81,750 of PVJO010003210.1, read as the reverse complement.
CTGGCTCCTCTCCTCCCAAAGCACTCCTGTGACAAACGTGGTCCTGTGTTCCATGTCCTCAGTTAGATGCTCCCTCTCAAGGGGCCTCCCTGGTCACCCTACTTAAGTAAATCACAATCCTTCCCCCGTGTTGTCCCCACTCCGTCCGTGCTTGACTTCCTTTCTAGAACTTACCATCTAATACACCATATGTTTCCCCATTTATCTGCTTTCTGTCTCCTTTGGTAAAATACATGGCTCAGGAAGGCCAAAATTAAATTTTACCAATTTTGTGTAATCAGACAGACAGCATTTTAAACCAGTGTCCGGCATATGCCACAAAATGTCTGTCGTGTGAATGAAACCAAAATCACAAGTCCAGAGGTGAGAAAAGAAGGCCTGGCCACCGTAGGGTGGCACTAGTCACGGAAACTGCTCTGACTCAGTTTGCACCCGACTCTGTCAGGCACTGACACGCTGTCTTCGCACGTGATAGTCCACTTGATCTCAAATCACTCCAGCAGGAGCCTGGCTCGGCAGGTGTGGAGGTCCCGCTGTATTCGTGGGGGCTCAGGCGCAAAACGGTGTGTTGAGGAAATCCCTGAAACAAGCAAGTCAAGGATCTTCAGATCAGATGGCTGGCCTGGGTCGTCCCCATTTCATGGGAAAGAGTAAGATAGTAGAGGAGGGGCAAGGCACCTTCATCAAGGTCAAAGTAAAATCAGGGACTAAAAATAAGGCTTTGAAAGGGGCCACTTCTTCCCATGTTACTGAGGCCAAAATGTACACAGAGTAAAGAAAATTCTGATGCGCATATCTACAGGGAGCACCTAAGGAAACTGTGGCACCGATGTGTGCCAAAGGTGGCAGTGAGCTGCAGGTCCACACCAGACTTTGGGTCACACCACACTGCCCGGTGGTCTGCCAGAGAAGTATCTCCTGATGAAAATGAAGCTGAGCGTGCAAACACAGCAAGCAACAAAAACCAACCTTCAGATTACTTTTGTACCTTTGATTATGATAAAAAATTAAATCAGTTATTTTATTTTTATCTGAAAATTCATAAGTAGCATATGATAAAAATAGGTGGTTTCTTTGGGTAGAAGTACACTGCGTAAAAGGAGAACAGATATTTCCATAAAATAGAAGTGTATTTTTAAATGTCTGGTCCCAATTCTCCTGGTGATTAACTGATGAGTAGGCTGCTGGATATTGCTAATCACTGGTCAGTAGTTTCCTTCACACAAAATGAGACAAAGACTATTTACCTGGCAAAGACTGCAACCCACAAGGAGCAGAAATACCATCGCGGGGAACGCGGTGGGCAGGTGTGCAATTCAGAGGGGTGTTCAGCAAGTACTAATTGTCATAAAGTTCTAAAAAGACAGACCACGAAACTTACCCCACCTCTTTTCTTTCCTAAGAGATCAGTTACGCTTTCTCCCCCCACAAGTCCTTAAGAAATTAGAAAACAACCTGTAGAATTTTCTTAGCCAGGTAATAGCTTCTTAGGACTTATTCTTCATAATGCCTTATTTGGTACAATGTTCAAGGCCAACTTCCAAAAAGATTAGCCTTTCTCCATTTGATCAGAAAAATCTACTCCGTAAACTGTAAGTCTATTAAAAATTCTATAGAAAAAAATTGATGGAAAGTGCATGGAATTTGAAATCTTTGAAAGAACCTGATCACAGAAGATGAGAACATCCCTTCCATAAACATATTTATTCCCTTTCGTACTGAATAATGCTCCAGATGTTTTTGGGCAACACTCCTCCAGCGCAGCTGGTCCCTCCAGCAGCGTACCTGGGACGCCCCGACACTTCAGTCATTCTAAGAGATGTGCTAAATAAAATCGCACACAAAATGTTCATCTGGGCTATCAGTAATTAGCCGATTAAAATGGAATGATCCCTGGCGAAATTGAGAAATGGCCACTTAGGCATGTGTTCCTGGGACATAAAGGAAGAGTTCTAGATGTTAGTAAGAAACTTGTTTTCAACATGCCATTTGTTTTGAAAGTGCCACCATAGCAAAGAAATACACTCTGGGGGGATTCATTAGATTACATGTTTGTAATTCGGTCTCTTGGTAATAGAATCATACCAGACTTCGCCGTAGCCCAAATGTTCCTTCAACTAATGAGTTCAAGGCCACATGGCCCACATTTTGTTCCAAAGAACTAAAGTAGCAAATTCAAAATGAAAATATTTCATACAGTTGAAATATAAAAGCTGTAACAATGAACATTACCGTATTATACTGTTCTTGTAAAGCCCTGGGCAGATAGAGGCAGTTTCCAATTGCTAATTTGTCTGCAAGTACGCAAGATGCTTTCCTCTCTCAGCTGTTCAGGTGCAGCGCCCCTCTGCCTCCCGTGTCCCCTTACCCTCATCACACTCCTTCAGCCTCCTCATCAGCATTTCAGCTGGCCCGAGGCGCTACCTGATCTTCAGAAACAGAAACGCTCCTCAAACTCAGGCCTTGCAGGGACAATGCGGCCTCTGCCTCTACTCCTGTCTAAAATCTGGATGCTTTAAGCCTCTCCAACCAGACCATTAAAGGACGCCCGAATATCCACTTGAGTATTAACATGACGGTATGGCAAGATTCATCCCTGCTGATTCGGACAGGTGCCACAAGCTTTAGTAAAGAGAGGCTAACACTGGCTGTCCCCACTGCTTCTCCACCAACAGAAAATACGGTGTTGCCAAGGTCACCAGAGAACTTTCGGTGGCCCTGGTGCGAGGAATTCCTTCCACTTGACCTCATGTTTGTCATGGTTGTCTGTTCACCAATACTGGGAGATTCTCCTCACCCGTTCCCATGACGACTCACCTTGTAGGTTTCCTACCTTGCTGAGGCCGCCTTGGGTCTCGTTGTCAAGTTTTGCATCTCACCTGTTTCTTAGAGTCTGGCTTCGGGGCCTCTTCTCCACAACCTTTCCTGCCAAGCCGCCCATTCCCATGGCAACTGCTAGCCCCTCCTGGACATCTCTGCCCGGCGCCACTCTCGCTGCGCTCCGGACCTCAGAGGCCAGCCAGGACAGCGGCCGCCTCGGTGCCCTCTTCTCCCCGCTCGCATCGGTAGCCGGCCGGCTTCTGGTGTCCTGTCTCTGCTCCTCTGCACTCACTGACCTCCCGTTGTCCCTTCGTCCAGAACCCCCCTCCCCTTCCCCATGGCCACAGCCTTGCTAATCTTTCTAGGCGGCCCTCAGATGCACTGCTACCCATTCTTCACTCTCGGGTCTTCCTAAAATCCACACTCTTTCCAAAACCCAGTTACTACCACGTTGAAAACCCCCCGAACAGGGTCCTCTTGCCCTCATAAAAGTCTAAATCATCTAGCATCTGAGAGCCTTGGTGATCCAACCCTGGCTCAATTCACCAACCGCGTCTCCGGTTTGATCCCACCCCACGGTCTAGTAAGTGTAGAATTTTTGTTTCTATAGAATTCAAGATTTTCATAAGTTCCAATATGATTTTTATACGTAAGTTAGGTGGAAATGTATTCCTAAGTTTCAAAATATATTTAGAGATATGCCATGGGTTCCTAATTTGATTAAATTAAGGTCAGCAAGGTGATCCGGAACAAAACACTTGAGTAATTTTTTGAGATTCACCGTATGGTCTTCTTCTCGATCAATCTTATGAACATTTTCCACATGCTCAAAAACCCCTGTATGCTGTTTCATTGTTTTGAGCAATTTTCTAAACATAACAATGAGAGAAAACATGCACTTTGCCCTATTTTTGCCACATTATCAAGAGACGTTTCAGACAGATGTTTATGTTGTCATTTCGTCCTCCTTCTCTTGCCTTTTCTTTACATAGTTCAGTAATGTTCGTTTTATACAATCCTAGTCATGCATTCGAATTTAAATCAATCTTTACTTCTAGCAATGTTTCTCCCTCTTCCAAATCTGAACTGTTTGGTGTTAAAGTGACTCTACTGACCTCCTCAGTTTTTCTCTGTACTTTTTCATCCTACGGCCCTGCGTTGTTACGTTTCAAATGTGTTTCTTGTAAGCAGAATTCGGCCATGTTCAGCTCCTCTCTGTCTGATCTTAAAAAAGCCATCTGTTAAGCTGAGCACTTAGTCAGCTGATTCTGACTGAGATCAGGATTCTTTTTTGGAACCATTTCTCCCACTTTATTTTCTAGGTTTTACGTGGCCTAATTGCTCTTGATTTCTCCCCCTCTACCCCATACTGGCTTGGCTTCCTTTAGATGAAGGTTCCTTCATCTTTCTTTTATTTCTCATTAATAACTTGAATGTTATCTGGCCTGTTTTCATAACTGTAATGACTACGCAATATGTTTTAACATTTTTCATTCCATGAACTCTAAAACTAATCACTTCCTTATATTTGCAGAGAATAATACAAAATCTTCACAAGACTAACACCTATCACCCACTCTTCAGTTTATAATTACTGTCTAGCATTTTAGTTTTTTCCTTGGTTTCTAGCCATATGTAGTAGACACTCTTACTGGTTCATACAGTCATTTATTTATATATATCTACAATCGCTGTTATCACTTCTTGCATTAGTTTTTTAAAAATGAGATTATTGTTTTTCTTCTTAGAATCCACATTTTCTAACTGAAGTCCACTTATAATAAATAGCATTGACTTCATGTTTGGAATTAAGATTGTATTTACTTTGGTCTCACACCTGCTGCAGGGGGTATGGACTTCTAGTCTGGCACAAATTTCTCTCCACATTGGAATGCACTAATTCACCGATCTCTAACTTTCACTGATGCTGTTGAAAAGTCGTTTGGCACTACCAGTTTCATTCATTTTTAATTTGTCTTCTCTCCCTGGCTCTTTTCAAGGTCATTTCTTTATATTCGGGATGATACGGATTTACTCCGAAAGAAACTTTGGTGTGGCTTTCTTCTCATTTACACAGCTCAGCATTCGCTTGGGTTCCTGAATCTAAGAATTTTAATAAAATTGTGGAAAATTTACAAACATCATTTCTTTGAGTATTGGTAAGCAATCTTCTGTTTTGGAGGGATAAGGGATTACATATGTTTTGGACTTCCAAGTTTTTAAATTTCTCTTTTCCAGTTTTTTTTTTTTTTTGCCTGAAACATCATCTAGTATGCTATATTAAACTAGTATAACTTTATTAAACCTTCATTATTATGAAAGAAAATATACAGACAAATATATATGACATAATAATAGGCAACATACAAACTTACTCCACAAACTCCAATCTTGGACGAGAGATAGAACGTAACCACACTCTAGAGAGACATCTCCTCACAGGAAGCCTGCTCCCAGTCATGGCCCCCTGCCATTCCCTAGAGGTGAACTTTCCTGACATGTGGTAACAACTTCCTGAATACTCTGTGTCTTGTTTGTGTGTGTGTGGTTCTAAGGATTAAAGCCAGGGCCTTTGTGCTGAACTAAATCTCCAGCTCTTTTTTTATTTTGGGACACGGTCTGGCTAAATCACTAAATCACCCATGCTGGGCTCGAACTTGCAAGCCTCCTGCTTCAGCCTCCCGGAATCCTGGGATTAAGGGTGGCCTGCTATGCCTGGGCTGCTATGAGTTCTAAATTCTTATTTTAATTCCTATTATTGAACTTCATGTATCTTGACTCATATGACATGCATTCTGTTACTAATAGCTCATTTACACCAACACTACCATTGTCATGTTTGTATCTGCTAGTGTGTGTAGCCATAATTTGTTTTGTTTTTTTTTCATTGTGGAATTATAGATGTCTTAGTCAAAGTCAATTGCAAATATCTACCTGATTTCTTTGGAGTTCCATCTCCTTTCAGTTTTTGACACCATCATCTAATCTATCTACTATCTTTACAATGCTTTCAAGCAAGATGCATTTAAAAATACTTTCTAATTTTTCATTATGTGATGCATTGAATAGTCTAAATTATTTAATATGTCATAAGCATATAAGAAGTTTTCAAATTTTCTCTATCATGTCTCATCCATTGAGTTTACAAATTTAATTATTGTGTTCTTTTCTAGTTTATTTTGACATTTTCAGTCTTCCTGTTCACTTTTCATATTTTATTGTTTCTCCAGTATACTTTCTCTTCCCTTTCCAAATTATTTTATATAAATTTTTACATTTACTTACTGTTCTGTATCTTTGGTTGATTCTGTTGCTTGCTGTTTCCACTGACTTTCTCGTGGAAATTCATTTCTTTGTCTATTTAATTGTGTTGGTATAAGTTCATGTTTTTGGAACTTCATCTGTGGAAAGGATTCAAATTCTAAATTTAAAGTGTAGCGTGTCCTTTCAGGGCTGTTTGTTTTTGCATTGTGTCTTATGGCATTCTCCACCTGAGACATTTTTAAACTCAAATTTTACATTTATGTGTTACTATGCTTTGTTTTTCTAATTATGCAGATACAAATTTTTAAATTTTCTGTCCATGTTTGCAGTACGTGATGTTTACACTCCTTGTGTGGATTTGGTGCACACACATGACACATCTTGCTTATTTTTCTCATCTCCTTTCCTTCCCCTCCCTCCCCTCTTCCTCCATATCTTCATCCCTTCCCATTTGAGAAAGATCCATGTCTTCACTTCCTATTATCTATCTTTTATTTTGCTCTTTAATTTATTTATACTCTGGGTTTCTCATGTAAGAGGAACTATGTGATATGTAAGCTCGTGTGTCTGATTTGTTTCACTTAGCATTATGGGCTCACCGCAAAGTTATGCTCCAACCTGACCAGCCCAGGTTTGTGGTCCGGAACCCGTAGGGAGGACTTTTACTCTTTGTAGAACTGCAGCACTTTCTCGATTGTCCCGTGTTTTGGGGAGAGTGCCGGCCTGACCTGTGTCCTCCAGGAGCCTCAGATCAGACCTCCTGACACAGGGAACCGGCCCCCCAGGTCAAGCGCCAGTCTCAGGGTCCATGAAGGCCGTGGGCTTCCGTTCATGTCTGCCACTCCTGACCTTTGAAGGCTTCCTTTTTTTCCTGTTAATTTGGCTGTTATTTTAATATATTTTTATATGTCTCAGTACTTTAGTTTTGTTGTATTTGATGGGGTTTCTCTGAGTGTCTAGCTCATAATGGATGCAGAAATAAACATGGAAGAGGCTATTTTTACTGTAAGCACACATTTTGGCTGATTTGACGACACTTCTTACCTGCAACACCTTTGAAGATGGCTGGACCAAATGTTAAAAGTTAAATTCAGGTCGGAAGCAGAGCTGTTTTCTCCAGTCTATTCATTAGCATGCTCTCCAGCCCATGGTTGGGTTCTGATGTGTAGTGGAGCTTCTGCAATGTTGTTTCAATATATTAACCAGTCAGTATTTTAAATGACAAATCCAAACTATCTCATATAGTCATAATAGAGCCTGACAGTTTAGAGCCAGGACCTTCCCGGGACCCTAAAAGAGCCTTTGTTCGCAGAGAAGCACCTGCAGTGTTTGCCTGGCAAGCTCGTGCTCTGCGCGGCTGACTGGGGCTCCGTCTGCAGCCACAGCGACAGGAGGGAGCGCCTGGTTGCTAGGGCAGGTGAAGCTGAATCGCAGAAGGTAAACATCTTGGGGACTATTTTCAGAAGGTGATACATTCTAGCAGTGACACCAAGACTGCGGTGGGACACATGACAACTGACTCCTTGGCACGGTGCTTGGAATTTTCAGTGTGTTCTAATTTTTGCTGCAAGCATATTAAAGAGGTAGATGACAATTTCTCAGCTGCATGATGAACTTTCCATGACGGCTCAGTTCAATAATTTTTAGTTGTATTTTTGTTGTATTTAGTTTTAGTTGAGGGGCTGGGGATTTAGCTCAGTGGTTAGAGCGCTTGCCCTGTCACTTCCTTGAAAATAATTTTTTTCTAGTGAAAAACTCAAAGAGACAAGAGTCATACCAGTGACATTCAAAAGGTAAACTTTGTTTAGTACATGTGTTCTTTGATCAATGAATCTTTAACTTATCATTCCGGTTTTTATTATTCATATGAAATCCTTTTTAAAAGTCTTGCAGGTGCCATGTTTTAATATTTGCATTAATTCTCTTCTATTTTTAGAAATATCTTAGAAAGAGTTTAGCAATAACAGTATTTATGCAATATTTAAAAAACTATAAAAATTACTCAGACTTCTACAACCCAGAGATAATATCTGTTGACATTTTCACATTTATTCATGTTTATTTATTTTAAAGTTTTATAATATTCAGTGTACGATTCATAGTGTTTTATGTCTAGTTATTTTTTACATTAAATTAACTCTTAGCATTCTTCTCCTGTCATTAGATATTTTCCCCATGATAAATATGTCACAGATGTGTTTAAATCTTTATTTATTCTTTACTATATAGGTAACCTTCCAATTTTTAATGTGAATTATGCTGTGATGAAATTTCTCGACTTAATTCTCTCTCTTTATTCATTAATATTTTCTAAGGAGAATTCCTTAAAGTTTAATAACTAGTTTAATCATCAAGATATTTAAATTCACATGCATATATGAGAATATATACTTTAATACTGTGTACAAAGATGCCCTGGTGCCCCGTAATGTTAGAAGGAGTCATGTGTGAAATGCTTCTTCCTGTTTAATACCGATAAGCACCTTTAGACTTTTATCACCTTGTTCTCCTCCTTTTGTACGTTTACCTTATACACAAATTAAGATCCCAGCAGAGATCTCCTGGTGGAGAAATTGAAATGGTATTTCTTTTTATTTACTAGTCTCAAAACCAAAGCACTCTTCATGATCACATCTCATGATGTTATGGCAGGAAGCACGCAGAGTAGGCTTTTACCCAATAGTCATTTGATATTAATATCCAAAAAGCTTGGCTGGCCAGCTTACACCCAGCAAGAAGAATATCGGAATTAGAAATGAAGCATATATAAAATGCAAATACAAGAGATGAACATTAATGTACTTTTCTTCTTAAATAAATACGTACGTTACACTTTTTCTTTCTTGAACTTCTACAATTAGTGTTACATTTCCCTCATCACATATCTCGTAAGGCTCTCTTCACGGACTACACCATTAAAATATTGTTGAGGGGGCAGAGTGGGTGCACACTAACCAAGGATGAAAACTTCGGGGGCAAATTACCAACAAAGTAATACCTCCTGTGCTCAGAACTCATCCATTTTACAGCAGTGAACTAGAAATAAAAGGTTAAACAGAGAAGTCTGTATGCCCAACCAGAGACTTCATCTAATCTCATTTAGTCAGATGCACCTCATTTATACACAGAAGACCTCAGATCCTCAGTCACAGTATCCTTGCTGGTATTTTGGGCAAAATTCTAACTAAGCTCCTACTCTCATTTTCCAGCAAGTCACAGACTAGATGAGGCCAAGCGGAATGCAAGAAGAGCAGGACTGAGTGGAAGGACCAAGGCACTCTGTGTGGAACTTCATGGGAATACCAGCCTCTCCCGTTCGTGAATCAGGTTGTCTTTCTTCAGCCCTGCCATGACAACTTGCTCCATGACATCTTCAAGGAGGAAGGAAGATCCAGTGTCATTCTGCTGAAACCTATAACTCTGTTGAGTTGGAGCAGAAATAGGAGGGATGTGGGGGGCAGCAGGTCTGGAACTGTAGCTTTTCAACTTCTCTGCCTGGTTCCAAAACTCGGGGAAGCTGGAGGACCAGGTGGATCTACTCCCTCCACCCAGTGGAGTCTCCCTATGGAGAGCCTGGCAGAGGCAGGGAATAGGGACAGGAGCAGTGCCCGCCACATCTCATCACCAGTGTGTCCCAAAGCACGGTGTCCACCAGCTAACTCGGCAGCACTGTTTCCTTTGGCCTGGTATGTTCTGATTGGACCCGCACTGCTCTATTCCAGCAACGTCCTTGGCACATCGGCAAAGACTCCCTCACACACCCACTGGCCTGGTTTGAGTTTTTATTCTCCTTGACTGCTTTACGAAAAATCATTGTCCAAAATTCTTCCCTTGACATCCTTCCAACTCTTGATTTTTTAGTTTCTGTACATTGGCACTCTCCAAATTATTTTCTTAAAGTCCGTGGTCCAAAAAGATGAAATTCGAGAGAATATTTATGGGCACTTGGTTTTGCCAAACACTGTTCCTCTACAAGACTCATAATCCTTATTAGCAGATTAAAGTCTCTGAAGCTCAACATTAAAAGAAACTTGTGCAACTGTGGTGGATCCAAGATTTCTGAACTTTTGGGGCTGCAGAACTCATTTCCTCACAGGAGCCATCTAATTTCAAAATTTCTAAGATATACACATTTATCACATTGTAACATGTTTGATATTAGGTTGTACCTGATAGTCAACGGTATTTTAAAATTACTGCTAGTTGGTAACAGTCACGTGGCAGTTGCCCCTTCCTATGTCTAAGCAAACGTGGCCATAGCTGTTCATTTTTCATCACAGCACCTGAGTAATGTATTTTGTTGGTACTACACATGCCAATTTTATTTGCTACTTAACAATATTGTCAAAAAGATTATGCTGTAATTCAACATTTAAACAAAAATATTTATTCTGTCAGCTGAAAAGCATGGAAATACCACAAGGTAGATGATATTACTGAAGCAACATTTATCACAGGAAAAATAACTGTAATTGCTTGGTTTTCTTACACAATGGAACCCAGTTGCTTTATGGGAACATAGGAAAGAACTACCTACACATAGATGAATTGTGGTTAGTTTCTGAGATATAAATACTGCCTGTGACATACCAGACATGTAATTGAAGACTGTAGAAATTGCTAAATCTCTCAAAATACATGAAAGAAATTTTAAGAAATGAGGATGTGTTCTCATAGGACTATGGTTATTGTTAGGATATGACATCAGAGTTTAATTGCCAGCAATTTTTTCTTAAACCTAGAGGCAAATAAAGTAGTGGTGCTTTTTATAATTTATAGTATCTTAGCACCCTACCACATGGCACGAGCATGTTGTTTGGAAACACACATTCTTCAGGTGTGAAGCGTTGCTCCACGAGTGCATAGTTCATATACTTCTTATCACTTTCCTCAATATTTGAGGTCCCTACTTTGGTCCAATTAGTTATTATCTCCCTTTACTTTTTCCTGTAAACACAGTGACTGGATTCTGCTTGTCTTTCCAAGTTGACTTTGCAGGACAAACATTCTCCCAGAGATCAAAATGTCAGGTGTCATGATCACAGAGGCAAAAATGTCAAAGGCAAACTCAATACTCCTTAAGACTCCACCTCAGGTCATGGACAGTCCAGACTCAGCTTCCCAGCTGCCTACAGATCAGGACTCTACCATCAGACAGTACCGAAAGGTCCTGAGTTCCTCTCCTCTCCTTTTTCTTCTAGGACCACAGCCCTTAAGTGCTCGTCTTAGTTACTCTCTTGTAGTTGAGACACAACACCCAACACCCACAACTTTAAGTAGGAAAGGTTTATTTTTGCTCACAGTTTGTAGAAGTTTCAGTCCATAGTTGGCTAGCTCCGAGGTAGAGCAGCGCAGCAGGGTGGCAGAGCAGAGGAGAAACAGTACATGGCATGGCAAGCAGAAGGCAGTGAGCAGCAAGCCTCCTCTCCTCTTTATCCCACCCAGGCCACCAGGTGGTGCCACTCACAGGCAGAGTGGGGGTTCCCATTAGCCACGCCCAGAACTGTGCTAACCCAAATAGTGGACTAATCTAGTACCGCACACCTTTAATCCCTGCATCACATCTACACGCACACACCCTAGATCCATCTACCTCTGAAAAGTACCCTCGATGAGCACCTGAGCATTTGGGGGGAACATCTAGAGACAAGCCATAACGTGGTCAGTGCGTCCAACTTGCCACATCCGAAGACAGAGCCTGCTTCTTCATGCTGTACCTTACCAGCAGATGAGAAAGTCTAATCCAGAGCACGGTGGCCAGCAGCTGACGTAGGAACAGCAGGCCCCGTTAGATGTCCAGCCAGGTATTCGGCCCCACAGTCAGGGGATGAGGTTGGTCCCAGAGAAAATTCAGAGGCGCTGGAAGCTAAAGGGAGAAGAAAGTACTGGGCAGAGTCTCACGAATCCACCACCTCCATGGAGTTCCAGGAAGCAAAGCCTCAGTCAGGGGCAGCAGGTCAGAAGTAGGCTGGAGGCCAGACAGCAGGGGCCGAGGAACTGTCCCCACGAGAGACACTGCAGGCTGAGGCCGACCGAGACAGCACCAACACGCAGGCCGGAGCCTCTGACTGCTGGGCAGAACCGCCTTGGGAGCCGGACTGAGCAGGGCAGGCAGGTAGCTCCCTGGCGGTAGGGAGGCTCTGCGCAAATGCAGTGTGCACCGCCGGGGCCCAGCCACAGTGGAGGCGCAGTAAACGTTTCATGCACAACCGAATGGACATCAAGAGCACACTTCATTCTCACCGAAAGGATGAATGAGCTGCTGTGTAGATGGATACTCGTGGCCCGCCCAACAGCAGGGACAATCTCACAGGAGTGCTGAGCCAAAGAAAAGGCATGAGACGAATGTCACAGGTCCCTGAGTCACGCACGGGAGCTTGCCAGAAAGGCATAATGGAGCTGAGGAGACAGCAGCCTGAGCACTGGCCTGTGGGTGGAGAGCGTCGAGGGACACCCCGGGAATGGGGACTACTTCCGTCTCTTCCGGATGGTGGTTCACACGGGCGCACAGAGGTAAGAACTTTCTGCGCTGTGCAGTCAAAATGTGTATACTTTACCAGAGGAGAGTCGTGTCACAGAAAAGAAATAACGTTTTGCTCGGTTTGTTGCTTTTTTGAGACAGGGTCTTACTGTGTAGTCAAGGCTGGCCTCAACCTCTCGGTGAGCCCCTTGTCTCAGAAGAAAAGTTTCGCGAAAGATAACAGTTCGTACTTTTAGGAGTTTTTCCCTCGTACTGAATGAAACCGTTGCCCACAGCGTCTATCCACGGTCCATATTCTACTCCTTAGCACTCGAACACACACGTTTTTCTTTCTTCAGCAGCCGTCTCAGCCTACCTGCCACGGCGCACCCTTCTGGTCAGTTACCCAGCTCTTTGGGCTGTAGGGTCATGATGTCCTGCGTCGCTTGATGTCCCGGCTTACTGGGGGGGAACCCCCCACATTTCATGACAGAGCAATAGCGTCCTGCCCTCCAGGCCTGCGGTCCTGCCTGCTGTGGCCCAGTCCCTGGACACCTTCTGGAGCGACCCTGCCCTGGCCTCGTGGGCAGCAAGCCAGAGGCTGTGGCCACGGGGACATTCTGAGATATGCGCGGACAAAACAGTCTAGGTCTGGGAAGAAGGCTCCTCTCCCACCGAGGAACACTGGAGGGGTGACTCAAGGCCTTGGGCTTGCTAGGCCAGAGTGCTGCCAGTGAGCTACATCGCCAGTGCCAGGAGAACAGTTTTTAAAGGGTATTTATTGCTTGTCTACGAAAACATTTGTGGTTTATTATAAGCATGGTTTGAAGAAATAAGAGTCCAAGAAGGGCAAGACCTCATACCACCCTCAAGGGGTGAGCATGCTGTAGGACATTTGAAGGACATTTATTGTTTTCTTTTTCCTTTTTTTTGTTTTCAATACCATAACATGTTTTGATCACATTCATTCCCCCATTACTTTCTCTTACATCCCCCTCTCCCTTACCTCCTTTCTCTGGTTTACTAATAGTCTCACTCCTACTTTCTTGTCATCCTTTTAGATTCCACATGTTAGGGAGAAGACACAATACTTGTCTTTCTGAGCCTAATTTATTTTGCTCAACATGATGATCTCCAGATGCATCCATTTTCCTGCACATGGCTAAATTTCATTCTTCTTTATGGTTAAATACTAGTCCATTGTGTATGTATATATATGTATCTCCCATCTTCTCGATCCTTCCGTCTGTCGTTGGGCACCAAGGCTGGCTCCTTCTCTTGGCTATTGTGCCTTGTGCCCCAGTGACCAGGGGCAGCTGGTGTCCCTGCGGTGTGCTGACTTGATATACATTCATTTGGGTGTATACCGAGGAAGGTACGTTTTTGTTTTTTTGAGGAACCTCCACAGATTTCCACAGTGGCCGCACTAGTCTACATTCCCCCTGGCAGGGCAGAAGTTTCCTGCTCCCTGCAGCCTGACCAGTATTCGTTGGTGTTTGTGTTCTTGGTGAGAGCCATTCTGACTGTGCTGAGATGGTGTCTCGGTGTAGTGCTGATTTGCATTTCCCTAATGGCTGAACATGTTGACTATTTCCTCATATATTTGTACTTCATTTGAGAGAATTGTTCAATTCATTTGCCCGTTTATTGATTTAACTATTTGATTTTCTTCCGACCTTCAGTTTTTTTAGTTTTTTTTAATATATTCTAGATACTAGTCCTTTGTCAGAAAAGTAGTTGGAAAATATTTTCTTCCAATCTATAGTCTGTCTCTTCACTGTGTTGTTTCCCTTTGCTGTGTGGAAACGTTTTAATTTGATGTAGTCCCATTTGTTGATTCTTGCTATTTCCTTGCCATTGGAGCCCTATTCAGGAAGCTGTGGCCTGTGCCTATGGCTTCAAGTGTTCCCTATTTTCTTTCAGCAGTTTGAAAGTTTCAGGTCTCATACCTAGGTCTCTGATCCATTTTGAATTGGTTTTTGTGCAGGACAAGAGATGGGGATCTACTTGGACTGTTTCCCTCTGGATATCCAGTTTTCCCAGCACCATTTGTCAAAGAGGCTGTCATTTCTCTGGTGTGCATTTTTGGTACCTTTATTCACAATCAGTTGACTGTGGTTGCATGGGTTTGCTTCTGTGTCTTCAGTTCTGTCCCTCGGTCTCCATGTCTGGTTTTGTGCTGGTCCCAAGCCGTTTGTGTTTCTATGGTTTTGTAATATTCTTTGAAACTGGGTATTGTGGTGCCTCCAGCTTTGCTCTTTATGTTCAGGACTGCTTTGGTTCTCCTGGTCTTTTGTGTTTCCACATGAATTTTAAGATCATTTTTTCCTGGTTATGTGAAGAATGTCATTGGGGTTTTGATGGGGATTGCACTGAATCTGTAGATTGCTTTTGGTAATATGACCTTTTCAACAGTATTAATTCTGCTGATCCATGAGCACGGGAGGGCTTTCCATCTTCTAGTGTTTGCTTCAGTCATTTTCTTTAGAGTTCTGTAATTTGCATAGTAGAGGTATTTTCACCTCCTTGGTTAGGTTGATCCCGAAGGTTTTTTTTAATCTATTGTGAATGAAATGGTTTTCCTGATATCTTTCTCAGATAGTTCATTATTGGTGGGTAGACAGGCTATTGATATTTTGCATGTTGATTTTAGATCCCGAGTACATTTACCTTGAGTAATAGAAGTGGGCATTTTAAATGACAGGGTACTCATCAAACACAGAAGGTGACACGGTAGGACCTGACACCCCAAGTTCCCTTCTTCACTGCTGTTTAATAACTGCAGCTCCATAAAACATCTAAATTCTAACACCTAAATACATCGAAGGATCATCTCTAATGACAGAGTGATTCAGGATAGAAATACAAGTCAGAAAAAGCACAAAGCATAGGTCATTTTACAATCCATCCCATTTAATTATGAGTTGAAAATGTGAGTGCTTTGAGAAATGCCATTTGAACTGAATTTCCATGACATTTGTGGCACAACAAAAGACAAAATGACCTTATTTAACACCGAATTATTCCCTTAATGTTTCAAAAGTCTAAGCCAGTTAACAAGCCTCCTAACTATTCCCAAGCCAAATACAATCTTCCTCATAATCAGTCACTAAAGTAGACGGTTCCCTTACTGATTAATTAAGAAGCATCAAATGTTGAAAACACAAGCCGTATTGACAACAGTACAGCTTCGCCTTAACTTTGGAAGGTGTGTAAATACAGAGCTAAAGACTTCATCTCCAGAAACTCTTGGTGCAATACCGTAGGAGAGGCAATGAACTTTGCAAATATTGACCGAAGTAAAAATGGTATTACGAACATGTCAAATTCCTTGTAAGTCTGACAGCCCTCCAGCTCATGAGCGTGGTAGCAATCTACAGCTTCTTGGGAGCAGCCACTCGGTGTGTCCTGAGTTGTGTCTCCACCAGATTCGGATGTTTAAGCCCTGACCTGCACTGTGTTGGCGTTCAGACATGGGGCCTTTGAGAAGTAATTGGCTCAGATGAGGTGGCAAGGGTGGGGTCTTCATGATGAGATGACTAAATTTATAATAGGACACACTAGAACACCTCTCAGCCTCTGCCTCTTCCCTCTCTGCCCTCTGAGGGCCCAGAAGTCCCCCACAAGCCAGGAGGAGCCCACGCCAGAACCCAACCAGGCTGGCGCCCTGGTCTCACACTTCGGTCTCACACCTTGACGTTGGCAAGAAAATGAGCTCCCGCCATCTAGCCACCCGCAGGGTGTTCTGTCACAGTGGGGGAGCCGAAGAAGACGCCGTCCTGCTAGACTTGGTCAACAGACTAGGCAGAGACACCACTTTTTAAACTCCGCTCCCCTATTGCAGTAAAATTCCAAATCATTCATGTTAACTATATAACTAATTTGGCCTGAGGCGCTGGGTTAAACTTGAGCTCACTACTTTTCAGAGGCTGAGGCTGACGAATCCCAGCACTACCGACGCTGGGGTAGGACGCGTTTCTGCAGGAGGAGGTTGACCTGCCCCCAGAACTATGCTTAGCGGCCTCTTATGCTTGTAGCACCCCCACCCTGTCATGAATAAAAGTGTCCCCAGACGTTGCCACATACCCCACCACTGCCCAGGAGCACTGTTGTTTTAGGCCATTTCTACCCGGACATCCCGCTGTATGTGTTCTACCAAACTCGCCTTTGAATTCAGCATTCAAAGAGAGATATGACAGGTTGCTTGCACTCACATAAGATGAGAATTTCTTGTGAGACTGTATTTTACCCTCCCCTGTACGAAAGCCCTAAAGACGAATAGTTTTAATATTTACTAATGATTTCTTTACTACCCTCTCTGTGAAGGCCGAGATCCTGTGAACAGGAAGTAAGTACTAGCCATGGGATCCTCTCAGGTCCTGGCATGAGATCGATGCCACCAACTTTTAAAATCCCTGCCCACTTGGCAGCCACAGGGGAGGTCCCGGGGAGGAGGGCAGGGAGGGATTGGGAAGGGCTGACTTGGAGAGTGAATGACACGTGACCATGGTACGATCACTGAGTTCCTCTGGCCCTCAGACTTTGTTCTCCTCTCTGGAAACGGTTCGGCTCAGGGCTTCCCTTGCACAGAACTCTGTGAACTCGCTCTGTGGTCCTGCTACTTTCTGACTCGTTCAAGATTTTGACATAGATAGGGGTGAAATGAACACGTCTCACACTGTTTGAATGAAAAAAAGCCCAAGTTTCAGCAGCTTATTTACAGGAGAACTCAGGCAGCAACACTAATTCATCAGTGGAGGGCCTTGCAGGTCGAGGAATCGTGGACGATGTCGTTCCCTCCCCGCAGACGCGGGGCTTCCTCGCAGCTTCTGCTGCCCGGGGAAAGCACAGCAGGCCGCGCGGTCCACATCACGGAGATCTCCAGTGTGATCCTCCAGGGGACACGAGAGGACTCACATCCATATTGCGGAAAGCAACACTGTGTGTTTTAGACATTGTTTTGGTTTGTTTTGTTTTTCAGAAAACGGGGCTCCGGGGGTTCTCGCAAGCTAAATCGGTAACATCCTGGTAGAGCTGACTTCAAACTGGGGTGAGGTGATCTACTCTGATATGGCCACACTCAACGCTCAAGAGCAGAGGAAGGGGAGGAAGCACTCTCCTTACACGTGAGAAGGGAACAGTGGTGCTGCTGGGCGGAGTCCATCCAATCTCACACACAGTGGGAACCAAATCAGTTTCCCACCTTCCATCCTCCCGTCCCATCACCTATGGGATGCCATCAGTGGGCATGGTTTCGCTGGAAAGGATTGTGGGGAGGGAGGGTAAAAGAGACAAGGGGCGAGAAGAGAGGAGAGGAGGAGGGGGAAGGAGGAGGAGAGAAACAGAGAGCAGACAGCAGAGAGTCCAGTCAGCACTGAGAAACAAAGTAGAAGACAACTGACTTCCAGCACCACTTCAAATTTCTCTCTAGAAAGAAAATGACATATGGTTAATTATGATGCTGAGAAACTGTTTATTTTTCCTCTGTGAAAAGTCATCTTGAGAACAATTTATTTTTTAATATTGACAATGATTTATTAGACATTGAACTCTCCTGTCTATTATGGGTAAAACCATGTCTTGAAAACTCTGAACTGTACAATTATGGGCAATCTTCATCTAACGACCTACCTGTTTAACATCTTTTGGACCTACAACCAAGGCGTGCTGTCCAGACTTACAACAGGCCTGCTTTTCTGTACAGTCCTACACATCTCGTTGATAGAGTCTCTCTGTCTTTTTTTGTACAGTACACCTTACAGTACAGTACTGTAGTTTCACATTCTGTTACACATTACAGTTATGCAAATAAAAGTCAACTCATCAAGTTGGAGTCTCCTGTGAGAATTTCTTTGTTCTGAATACATACCGTAATGGGTACACTTCCTCATTTAGAGACCAATTCAGGTAACGAGCGGGTGGCAGGACCCTGGCTGGCTCCTGCAAGGAGGGTGCCCCTAGTTCTGTAGGTGAGGTTCCCTCCTCCTCACTCTGCCTGTCTTTCTTGCTTTTCTCCCAAGATCTCACAGCTGTCGAGTGCTGCTCGTTCAAGAAAAACTATCATACACCCTAGAAACACTGAGCGAGACTCATTCATCAAGAGAAGCATAATTCAATCATTACTAATTAGTGTACTTCTGATTATCAGCATAATAGATGTTATTCGGAGGCTGTTCTCAGATACGCAGTTGAAATGTTAACCAAGAATGTTGATAGCATCGAGGGTTTACCCACTTGTAAATCCACCTTGATTCCTGAGCTCATGAAGCCGGCAATATAAATTTATTTTCATCTTCATGTCTAGGGGGAAAAAAGTTGTACACAAGTCCCTGGAAATGTTGGTGGTTTCTACTTCCTGAAAGACTAATATTTCTTTAATTATGAACTGCATCATTATTTCTCTTATAAAGGTATTTTTGAGTAGGTTTCTTTTAAATAAAATTATATATTTTTTCAAGGACAACTTAACATAGCCATTAGAAAAGCTTGAATTGATATGTTTAATAAGCTATAACCCAGATAATCAAGGGCTGTAAAGGATTAATTTTTCTCTTATACTATCAAAGAACAGCTGTAAAAGTACAAAATCCACTGTTAAACCTGTGTTTATAGTTTTAATGGCAGATTTATAAAGTGGTGCGCTAGCAACGGTTTCTCTATCGTGTTTTCTTCTTTTCTTTCGATAGAACTGAAAATCTTCTTTCTCTTCCAAGCCTAATGTTGAAGACTCCATGGTAACTGCCTTTTTATTTGGTTTCCCTTCTTAGCTGTTGTTGTTCTTTTGCTTTGCTTTTAACTTGGAAAAATATTTTGTTTAAAAATACAGTACAGGGAAATCAACAGCCCAGCCTTCCACATCTCCACAGACTCCTGCAGCTTTTCGACGTAAGACAAAATTAAGGTTCTCTTAAAGTTTTGCATTTGGTCCCAATCCTGAGAAGAATTCAGCTGGAATATTGAGTCGAGTGGGATTTGGTGGCCGAAATACTGAACTGGGTAATTTAGTGTTCCGTTTCCTGTACATTCCTGCTGTTCTCATGTCTGAAGTCTACATTGTTCTGCTACATTTCAGTGTACAGATGAGGGAGCAACCTGTGACAAAGACCAGTTCCTCTTGAAGGGTGACAACAGCCCGTTTACTGAAGCCCTCTGGATCCAAGTCCTTCTGTCCATAAAAGGGAACCGAAAAAACTTGCTAATGCATTCAGTGTCCAGAATTGAGGTGATCATTAATGAGCCCAAGTCCACAAGGCACTTGAAGCTGTTTTCCTTGGTATAAAATAGTATTATAATTAACCAGCAGCTAAATTAAGCATTTGTTGTTGCTACTCATATTTTTTCCTTCCAGTTTATATTTAAATAAATGTACCTCTGTCTTTGTTTTGAGAAGAGTCATGTTAGACATCTCCAAAATTTCTTTACTTTCTTCAAACTGCTGAAGATACAAAAATGATACAATTTTGTCTCTCAAAAATTAAATGATTCCAGGTCTCAGTGTGTAATGCAATTATCTTACACAAACTTATTAATTGTAGGAATTTTTAAGCCATTTTCATTGATGATTTCTCTGAGGAAAGTCAGAATTACAGGCTTCCTTTGAAAGTTAGTGAATGTTTCCGAGTTCCTGGTAACAGACAGAACTGTGGGGAGGTCCTGCAGTTTGTATTGTGGCAATCAGTCTGTAACCTCCTTGGTTAGGTTGGTTCCCAGGTATTTAATTTTTTTCAAGCTACCGGGAATGGGGTAGTTTTCCTAACTTCTCTCTTGGTAGGTTCATTGTTGTGTACAGGAATGCTACTGAGTTTTGTGTGTGTTGATTTTGGATCTTGCCACTTTGCTGGACTTGTTTATGAACCCTAAGAGTCTTCTGGGGAAGTTTTTGGGGTCTTCTACGCAAAGGATCATGTTGTATATAAATAAAGATAGTTTGACTTTTTCTGTTCTTATTTGCATCCCTTTTATTTCTCTCTGTTGCCTGATTGTTCTGATAAAAGTATGAAGTACTACATCGGACACAAGAGCTGAGAGCAGACCCTTTCGTCTTGTTCCTGATTTTAGACTAAATGATTTCAGTTACTTTCCAATTAGTACAATGTCACCTGTGAGCTTATCAGAAATGCCTTTTATCAGTTTGCGATAAGGTTCTCCTGGACCTATTTTACCATGAATGGGTGTGGGATATTGTCAAAGGTTTTTTCTGCATCTATTTAGAGGATGACTCTTACTTCTTGGTATTGTGTTTATTTGTTTATGTATGTTGTGCCATCTTGCATTCTGAGATGAAGCCAAATTGGTAGGATGTATGTTTAATGATTTGTTACATTCTGTTTGCCAGTGTCTTGTTGAAGATTTTTGCATCTGTGTCCATCAAGGATACTGGCCTGTAGTTCTCTTTTTTTTCTTGAGTACTTTTCCAGTTTTGGTGTCAGGGTAACTTGTGCTGGCTTCAAGGAATGAGTTTGGCAGAGTTCTTCCTTTCAATTTCAAGGAAGAATGTGAGAAGTACTGACATTAATTTCTTTCTGAAGTTCTGGTGAAATTCAGTCGTGACTATAACCTGTCCCGGGCTTTTCTTAGTTGGTGGAATTTTTAGTTGGACTCAACTTCATGGCCTTGCTTTGGTCCTTTCGATGTTTCTATATCTTTTTGGTATCATATGTGTCTAGGAATTTATCCATTTCTTCTAGATTCTCCAGTATATTGGAATATAAGTTCTTGAAGCAGTTGTTAGCAATCCCCTGACTTTCAGCAGTGTTTGCCATGAATGTACCTTTTCATTTTAACTGAATTGACAGAGTTTTCTCTTTGCTACTTTTGGTAAGTTCGGCTAAGTGTTTATCAATCTTATTTATACTTTCAAAGAACAAGCTCTTTGATTTATTGACTCTTTGTATTGTTTCTTGGTCTCAATTTTACTGATTTCTGCTCTGATCTTTATAGTTTCTTTCCTTATACAAGTTTGGGATTTGGATTGTTTTTGTTTCTCTAAGAACTTGAGATGCATCATTGCTTATTTATTTCATTTACATACATCATACCATCTGTGCATCCCTGGGATGACGCCA
Organism: Hystrix cristata; assembly: GCA_004026905.1. Classification (NCBI taxonomy): domain Eukaryota; kingdom Metazoa; phylum Chordata; class Mammalia; order Rodentia; family Hystricidae; genus Hystrix; species Hystrix cristata. Next base: position 60,141 of record PVJO010003210.1, on the reverse strand, counting down.
CCTTGGTCATGACATATGATTTCTTTAATGATTTGTTGCATTCTGTTGACAAGTATCTTCTTGAAGATTATTGCAACTATGTCCATTAAAGATATTTGCCTGTAGTTTTCTTCTTCTTCCTCTTCTTCTTCTCCTCCTCTTCCTCCTCCTCCTCCTTCTTCTTTTCTTCTTCTCCTTCTTCTTCACTTTTCTCTTAGAACTGCTTTCATCATGTCCCATAGGTTTTGGTATGTGTACTGTCATCATCATTTGATTCAAGGAATGTTTTAATTTCTTCACTGATTTCTTCTGTGGCCTATTGATTATTCAGGAATGTATTACCTAATCTCCATGTGTTTACTTGGTTTCCATGGTTTATTCAGATGTTGATTTCCAGTTTCATTACACTCTGATCTAACAGGATGCAAGAGACATCCCCTGCTCTTGGGTAAGTAGAACCAATATTGTCAAAATGGCCACATTACCAAAACTGATATATAGGTTCAGTACAATTCTAATCAAAATATCAACAGCATTCTTCACACAGCAAGAAAAAACAATCCTAAAATTTATATGGATCCAACAGGGGCCCAGAATAGCCAAAGCAATCATGAGCAAAAAAGGCAAAGTTGGAGGCATTACAATCCTGGATTTCAAGTTACACTGCAAAGCAACAGTAATTAAAACAGCTCGGTACTGGCACCAAAACAGACCTGTAGACAAATGGAACAGAAGACACAGAAACAACTGCACGTACCTCACCTTTAGCCATCTGACCTTTGACAATGGGCCTAAGAACACATGTTGGAGAAAAGTCAACTGCTTTAACTAGTGCTGGGAATACTAGATATACACAATTGAAAAATGACTCCAGACCCACGTCTCTCACCCTACGATAAAATCAAACCAATATGGATCAGAGACCTAGACATAAAATCAGAACCACTGCCAGGTGTGGTGGCACACGTCTGTAATCCCAGCTTTCAGGAGGCTGGGGCAGGAAGATTGCTGTCAGTTTGAGACCGACCTAGCTACATAGTGATTTCAAGGACAGCCTGCACTACATAATGAGACCTTTCTAAAAAAAAAAAAAAAGAAAGAAAGAAAGAGAAGAAAAATCCATAACCACTGAAGCTGCTGAAAGATAAAATAAGTAAAATACTGGAAGACAGAGGCGTGGGCAGGGACTTCCTGACTTCCTGAACAGAAACCCAATTACACAAGAAATAATACCGTCAACATATAGGATCATATCAAATTTAAAAAGTCTCTGTACAACGAAGGAAACAAACAACTGAGTGAAGAGAAAGTCCACAGAATGGGAAAAAAATTTGCCAGCTACTCCTCGGAGGACTAATACCTAAAATGTATAAATAGACTCTTCTCAAGAGATGAAGTACAAATGGCCACTAAGCACATAAAAATGCTCAGTGTCTTTGGCCATTAGAGAAATGAAAATCAAAGCAACACTGAGATCTCATCATACCCGATCAGAATGGCTTCACCAAAGATACAAAAACAACAAACGGCAGACAGAAAGGAATCTTCTACGCTCTTAGCAGGAATGTAAACTAGTACAAGAACTATGGACCTCAATGTGGAGATTCCAAAAAAAAATAACTTTCCCTGTCCTGGACATCTCCCTGAGAGTTCAGGTTATTACACCAGAGTGATCGTGCATACTCATATTGATGGCAGCACAGTTTATCAGAACTAAATTATGGAAACAGCCTAATTGCCCACAACAGACGCACGGCTAAAGAAAAGGTGGTACAGATACACAGTGGCGTATTAGTCATGAAGAAGGATAAATCTGAGTCATCTGACAGAAAATGAAGGGGGCTTTGAGACCATAATGTTAAGCAAAACAGATGAGATACAGAAGGTTAAATACTGAACGGTTTTACTTATAGGAAAAACCCCAAATTGAAATGATTTAAATACCAAAAACTCAAGAGGTAGAAGGAGATGAGGTGGCAGACTTTTTGCAGATGGGAGGGGAACAGGAGAAGAGGTTAAGAGTATCAAAAATGACCAAGATAGGTATATAGCAAGTACTCAAATGCAATTATCATGTGTCACAAGCATATACTAATAAAAAATAAATACAATTTTTTAAAAGGAACCACAAGGAAGAAAATCAGCCAGAACACAGCGGAACTGAACATCAGCCAACAGGAAGGAGCTAACTGATATGCTCAGAATATTCCACACAATGAAAACAGAGTGTGCACTCTCTCCCAGCACCCACAGAACATCGCCTAAGATCGGTCATCTCCGGGATCATAAAACAAATATTAACAAATTTACAATAATTGAAATAATGCAGAGTAGTTTCTCTGACTATAATGGATTCAAACTAAAAATCAGTACAATAAAATCTTCAAAGGCTTGCTAACTAAAAGCATACATTTAAATCATCCATTGGTCAAAGAGAAAAATCTCAAAAGTGGAATTGAATGAAAGAGAAATGCAACATGTAAATGATTTAATATACAGCCTAAGCAGTAATGAGAGGAGAATGTGCGGCACTAATGGCTATGTGAGAAATACAGAAAGGTCTCAGGCCAATCATTTATGTTTCTACATTAAGAAATAAGGAAAAGAAGAGGCCTGGAGGGGTGGGCTGGTAGTATAGTACTTGCATGCATAACGCCCTGGATTCTATCCCCAGTGAGAGAGAGACAGACGGGGGGGGGGGCGACAGAGAGAGAGACAGAAAGAGAGAGAGAGACAGAAGGGGGAGACAAGGA
>PVJO010003210.1:0-57309 GCA_004026905.1 Hystrix cristata | reverse complement strand
ACCCAAAGAAAGCAGAAAATAATTAAAAATAAAATACAAGAACAGCAATCAATGGAACTGAAAGCAAGAATACAACACAGAAAATTGTTGAAACAAATTCTGGTTCTTCAAGCAAAGATTTTTAATTGAAAAATCTCTACCAAGACAAAGATGAGAAGAAAGAAGACACAATTCATAAATAACAAATGAAACAGAGGACTCAACAACAGATCTACAGCCTCTAACGGGTAATAAAAGAAAATTACACATAACTTTACTTTTACAAATTCAGCAGCTTAGAAGAAATGGGCCCATGCCTATTAAAAACCACAGACCACCGTATCTCAGTCAAGGTGAAACGGATATCCTGTGTCACCCTGTAATTTTAAAATAATTAAATGTATAATTAAAAGATCAAAAAAGAGATTATTTCATGCACAAATGGTTACATTGGAGTTTTTTACCAAATAGTCAAAGAATGAACACCAATTTCACACAACTTCTTCCAGAGGATAGAGCAGGAAGAAAAGCTTTTGATGAAGCCAGTATTACTTTGATTCCAAAACAAAATAAAGACACCACACAAAAAAGAAAGACCGATATCCCTCATAAATTTCCATCTAAAAGTCTCAACAAAACATTAGCAAGCTGGATCCAACAATGTATAAGAATAATTATACACCATAACAAAGTAGAGTTCATTCTAGTTACTCAAACACTGGTCCAATGCGACCATCAATCATTTCGTTCTACCATGTCAACCAGCTAAAGAAAAAATCATATGATCAAATCAGTTGATGCAGATAAAATGTTTCACAGAATTCACCACTTGTTTAGAATCAAAAATGTCACTAGCCTAGAAATACAGAACCTCTTTAACTTAATAAAAAGCGTTTCCAGGAAAATCTGTAGCTGGCCTCAGCCTTAGTAGTGAAAGACTCAGTGTTTCCCCCTAATATCAAGAACAAGGTGCAGTTGCTCATGCGCACCATTCTTAATCAACAAAGTACTAATAGTTCTAGTCATGGCAATAAAGAAAAAAAAATTTTTCTGGTTAGAATGGAAAAGAAGGAATAAACCTATCTATATTCGCAAATGTCATGATTGTCAGAAAATCTCAAGGAAACTAAAGCAAACAAAAACAAATAAAAAATGAAAACACCCCCCCAAAATCCCAAACAACTCCTAGAACTAATAAGTAGGTTCAGTAAGGTCACAGGAGACAAAAATCAATATGCATAAATCAATTGCCTTTTTGTACATCTTCAACAAACAGAAACAAAACTAAAAACGCAATACTATTTACAGTTTCTTTGCACATTGTTGTGAATATAGAATTATTTCAAAATTAAAAAAGCTTTTTAAGAGTTAATAAATGAGAAAATAAATTGAATATGCAAGGTGCATACAATGTCAAGACTAAGTCTACATCCTCACAGAAGGACAACATTTTTAAGGTCAGCTGGCATCAGTTTTTCATTAATAATGAAACAAGTAAACTAATTTGATCATATGCTTGTCTAAATTTATAATCATCAATTTGTAATTAACCATTTCTCCCTTTAATATGTTGTAAGTTGTTAAGTTATTATTATAGTTGATTTGCTTATGTTATAACCTCTTCATTTTTTAGAGTATAATCTTGGAGAACAGGAATATTTTAATTAAAATTAAACTTTTGCAGAAAATATGAAAATTACAGAGTCCATTGGAGATAACATGAAAACACACTCTGAATTTGAAAAGAATTTTTGCTTTGAACCATTGATCATTTTAATACAATTCACTTTGAAACTGCAAAGTGTGTATCTTCATAAACCTTAAAGGGGTAATTAAAATTTTTTCATCCCTTTTATGACTACATTTCTTTTAACCTAAAATACTTAACTTGAAAAAGTATCAGTTATTAATAATGTATTTCCTATTCTTGAAAAATGAATGGAAGTTCTAGGATATTAACAAAGATACTGGAATTTCTGCGGAAATCTGCAAAGATTTGTTCTTTTTAAGGGAACATCTGCAGGTCCCCAGGAGTAAGACCTGCTGTGTCTGAGTGGTCATTTCCCATCAACTAGGAATGTCGTTAACTGCTGGTTCTTCTCAACTTCTCTTTAGAGTAATAGTCAACAAAGAGCTCTGTGTGTGTTTGTGTGTGTGTGTGTGTGTGTGTGCTGATTTTAATTGTCAGTATCTTTTAGAATAATTTAGTAGCCATTCTTCTGCTTCTGTTTTCATAGGCCTTCTTCAATTGACCCTTTAATGCCAATGATAAAAATTTGGAAATAGACAATGGTGTTTAGAAATTCAAGCAAACACAACAGCTAAATGCATGAACGTTCTACTAAGGATTCCAAATCAATTTTTCTATGAAAAATCTCTATACATATGAAGAATACAGAAGATAACCAATAGTCTTAGAAAATATTCAACCTCACTACTAGTTAAGAATACACAACTAAAATTAGTAATAGCCCATTTCTGTAATAGTCAATAAAGCAATAAACATTTCTCAGGCTTAAATAAAGCTTAACATGCTGTCCTATTAGCTTCTAATCATCACCACTTTCTCCTTGTCCTTTCCTCCTCCTCGTCTTCCCGGGATGAAATCAAGGGCCTCAGGCATGCCTAGCAGCCCGAGCCTGCCTTACGCAGAGACCCCTGCGTGTACACGACAACCTCTGCAGTCTCACCGCACTAATGTCACTCTCTTCTCTTCACACGGAAGTAAACAGTAACTTGAGTTCTTTCAAATGCCCTATGTACGCTTAGTACATACCCATGTTCTCCTTCTATTTTAACCTCTCACATGTGTTTATAAGCAGTCAATATTGTTTGCATGCTTTAAATTTGTTTCACTGAAATTCATAGATTGTGATTTTTCTATGTTGATGTATACGAATTTAGTTTATTCGTTTTGGCTGTTACATTAAGTTTCCTTGTATAGCTAGAGGCATGCTTACTTATTCATTTTCCTTTTGATAGACGTGTCTCCAATATTTTAGGATTTTATTAAAGGAATTAAAGTAATAATGTTTTATTATACAAAATGCTTCAATGGAGATATTATTTTTCATATCTCAAAATGACAAGAGATTTAAAATTAAAATGTGCCATGCTATGAGACTTAGTAGAAATACAATTTGAGACAGTCTTTCTGGAAAATAATTTGGCAACACATACTTAGCATCTTTAAACAAATGCATACTCGTTAATCCTATAACTTCACACCCACAAATGCACCATCTATTGGTGGTTCTCTGAGTGTGGCCCTCGACCAGCAGCACCAGTACAGCCCACCTTAAATGTACACACTGGGAGCTTGCAGGATGGAACGAGCAGTCTGAGGCTGACCAAGCCCACCAGGAGATTCAAGTGCTGCTAACATTTAAAAAGACAACTGCTGCAGATAACTGATCCGCAAGTCTTAAGGGTATTCACTGCAGAACCATTTTATTAACAAAGGTGGAACTCATCTTTAGTGTCCTACAAAGGAACATTTGACACAAATACTGAAACAACATAAAATGAGAAATATAATTCCATGGGAAAATTGGTATTAGAAAGTGGCGTGATTGGTAGTTACAGATATAAAACCCTCCTAAATTTTTAAAAAGGGGACCTGCACATATATGCATCTATATATACCATCCTATATGAAGGAATTAAATGAAGTAAAAATAATCACCTAGACGTATACATACATAGTTAGAATTGCTATATTTACATTCAGTTAATAGATCACTCATTTATACTGTCATGACTTCAGTAGTCCTATTTACTGACTATGGAAACATGCTATATGACGCTCATATTTTTATAGTAATTACTGCTGCTGTGTTTTTTGTTTTGTGTCGTGTTCTGGTGCTGGAATTGAACCGGGCACTTTGTGTGTGCCAGGCACTCATTTTACCACTAAGCTACATACATTCCCCGCCCGAACATTTCTAATCTCCAAACACCATGATACTTGATGCTCTGATAGCCTCCTAATGAGGATAAGGATAAACTGGATTCGAAGAAATGTATCTTCTACAATATTGAGATACACCCCTTTACTATAACATGCATTAACATGTATTCTAAAGTCAACTAAGGGAAATTCATGGACTGTTGAAACTAGGTGGTGTGACAGCCAATGAAATAAAGACATAAATTCTATGTCAATAGAAATTGCAAATTTGAAAAAATGAGCTTTAAATACTCGGCAGCTGAATTTCTAAGTTAAGTTGTTGCTATTCTGTATGGCTATCAAATGGATCATTATAATTTCACCATTCATTTATATAACTGAAATACTACTTATTCTATTATACATAACCTCATTTCTTTCACAAAATAACTAATATTATTTTGCTTGCATCTGATATGTATACACCATGATCAAAATTTAATTCTAACTTTCCTGAAATGGAGAATAAGTTTTGTCTGCACTCTATAGCACTTACATTCAATTTTAACTTGTGATTCTCGATCTGTTCCTATTACATTCAGAGAATAATAGGGACTCTGTCTGCAGGTATTTTAATACCTTTAAATTCCTGTGGATCACAAAGGAGGGCCGTGTAGCTCAGCATGATTCACACTTCAAAGGTTGTGGGCTGTTAGCATTGTACTTTTATTAAAATTCCTATTAATTTTTTTTTTGCTGCCAATCTGAATGTAAAATTACTTCATCATTTTTCTACAGAATAAAAAAGTGGAGGAACTATTACTTCATTTCCAACTTCTTATCTAGCCAAAGTAGAAAAAGAAATGTTGAAAAATCAGCTATACGAAAGCCAATTTATAAATATTTTAGTACTGAAGCGACAGTGAGACATTTGTTGAATCATGCCCAACAGAGACTCAGTGCTGAGTGACTGTGAGCGGGGATCATGTGGACACGAGGAGCAGGGAGTGAGAGGACGATCACCCCGACCAGGGAGGGGCAATTCCAGCGGGAGTAACAAGCAATAAACAGTTCAAGTAGCGATGAAATAGGTCAGGCTTATCCCACCTGTGGCCTGCAGGCTTCGTGCTCTGTCTCTAAATTTTATAATAAAAATATTCGGAATTAAAGGAAGCTTTGTTACGTACATGCTTTAACTGCATTTATATTTTACATGCAGCCCAAGATGATTCCTCTTCAATCACTGGGGCCCAAGCAAACCAAAAGGTGGGATCCACCTCTAATGGCTAAAAAAGGGATCAAAATTAAAAGTGGAATGTAAGACAAGATGTTCAAAGAGCAGCGTAGCGGACACTGTGAAAGATCCGAAGGTAACAGACTGCTGATGAGAAACACTCCACGAAGGCAGCGGCCAGCAATGCAGAGAACTGTGAGCAGAAGAGGGCACTGTCCCTGCTGTCTGAGAGCTGTCTCCACCCACTCGGGCGGACTGCTCACGAGGGATGCAGGTGTCAGTGGGCCAGTCAAGGGACCGTGGGGATTGGACTGCGAGTCCCTCTTTTTTTTTAAATAAAAGAAGATAATTTATTTAAATATGGGAAACAGGGGAAGGAGAGACGACAGACAGCTACTCAGAACGCGTAGGGAGAATTGGAAAGTGAAATGCTCCATGAGTCCCTTCTGCACGGAGCAGACGAGGTGTCCACACGCTGTATGCGAGTCCGGTGGGGAGCAGAAGTCACAGGAGGGGCTGTGAGCCTGGGCAGCTCACTCATCTGGAAGGAGTGGGGCTGTTTACCGAGGGCAGCCCTGTGGGGGCAGATTTGTTACATGCAGTGTAGACCACGTTAACTTGGAGAAGTTTATGTGACAAGTAAGTAAAGACGTTAAAAATCAGATAGGAATTAATGTAGCTTTCAAAGGGGAAACTGAGGATGAAAGTTCAAATTTATCTTTTTAATTTTAACTTTCACTTTCAAATGCATGTACTGCATGATCTAGAAAAAAGTTATCTGTCTTTATCTGTGCTGCGTACAAACACACTACAAACAAGGGGTTATATTGCGTTTAATACGATCTTGCAAGGCATTTGAGCACATTTTTGAGGAGAAATAACTCCTCTTGTGTCTGTGTGTGTGCCTGTGTGTGTGTGGAGCTGGGAATTGAACCCAGGGGTAGCTATTTGGTTTTTTTGTTTGTTTTTGTTTGGCAAATAAATACAAAGAGAGATTTGTTCGTACTCTTAAATGTTTTAAAGCTGCTAGTGACAATATAGACACTAATTTCAATGCTAAAAAGGAAAACTTCTCAGTTTGTAGGAGGATATGGCACATAAGGAATTAAAATATCTGTACTACATGAAGTTTCCCACCTTCTTCCCTTTTAGTTACCTCTAAACCCCTGCAGAGCCCATGACGAGCCTCACCGGGAGGGCACTTCCCAGCACACCGGGGCCCTGGGTCCCACCCGGCACCACGGAGTGAAAGTGGAGACTTCTGGTCCTGGAGTCCTGGGGTCACTCATTTCTCAGTCCCTACACCTGTCTTCCTCTCTGACTTCAGTTTACCAATGTCTCACTGTTTTAAATGTTGTCATCTGTAATACAGGTTAGCGTTTTCTCCCCCGAAAATTGAGACAAAAGAGAATCATATTTCCGATGCTAGATTTTTGAAAGTAACCCCCAGGCCTGTGGCCAGGAAACACAGAAGCATCTGGTGAGAGGCCTCCTGTTCAGAGTTGGATGCAGCCCCTCTTCACTGCTTTTCTCCCCAAACACTTAGCAGCCAGAAGACGTGGGTGCGATCTGCTTCCTGAGTCCACGTGCCACAGAGCGCAGGCCGTGCAGACCGTGCTAGCTGCCCTCTCCCCCCCGCAGTCCCACCTGCAAACTGGAAGTGGAAGAAAGAGGTGTCTCAAAAACATGCAGTACTCCTCTTCCTGGTGGGATAGTTTTATTCCTGAGTAATTTCTCCAAATCACACCCTTGAATCTCTGAAAATGTAAAACTCGCCTGTCGAGTCGAGGTAAATGAGGGCTAAATCCATTCATTATTTCCCTCTAGATCTCATTCACCTCTAGCAGTAGGAAGCATCACAAACACAAGATTGATGAAAAGTGTATACACATATTATCCAGACTCTCAAATTGTCACAGGGAGCATTTTTTGGTTCTCATTCTTGACTTCAATGTAAGCAAAAATGAACTGTGGAAATGATCAGGTATAAATAGAGACTCTTTCTAAAAGGTAATATTTCTCATTTTGAATGATTCCATTATTTTTCCTCTGAATTCCAAAGCAAATTCTGAGATCTATTCAGACTTGACCTATTCTTGGATCTCTGCTTGCCTCTTCACTGCCCAGCAAGAAGTAAGTATATCTGACAAGCAACACAGGCCCTAATGCCTCAGTTTCTCAGGACCAGTCTTTGGATCTTTTAGGATAGTGGAGATCATGTTTTGGTAGCAAAGTAGTCCACCCTTTCAGTGGCTTAATTTAGTAACCGACAGTCAGAGGCCCTGGCAGATAGAGCAGCCACCATCTCTAGAGTTGCCCACTGCTAACAAGGACAAAGGACATGCCAAAGGGTCTCCCATAGGCAACTCTGCTGTGGCCTGGAAGTGACATGGCGGTCGCTTCTACGTGCCGCTCATTGGCTGGGGTTAAACATGACCACCAAAAAAGAAAAGGCCAGAAAGTGCAAACCCAATAATATTCTGAAGGCAAAAGGCCAGAAAAAGAAGAGAAATAACAATAAGAACTATTCCGGTCCTTTAAAAGAAGATCATTTCTTCTTTTCAAAAATATAGGGAAAATTGAGTGAAGCTTACTGGATAACCAAAGTTGAAGAAACAGCCACTTTTCAGCTTGTCGTTTGGAGTCTACCCATAGAAAGTCGCAGTCAGCCACCTGGGCATGCTGTTTCCTTCGAAGGAACGAGTGCGGACCTGTTCCTTGCTCACCTCCAAGTGCACACACTTTGGGATTTATGTCATTTATGTCTCACCTTTTATCAAGATGTTGAAGTAGCTTACAAGGATACATACTGCAAAGTAGAACATGGAAACAGTCAGGAGAAAGAAGAACAAGGGGTTAAAGATAATGCTGTGAACAAGATCGGAATTGAGTGTCGGCGACAAGAGGTCTGGTGTGGTTTTCCAGGAGTCAGAGACAAGTTTGGTTCAGAATACTCAGCGGCCCTGGGGAAGAAGTGTGGCCGGTGGCATGGAGAGCAAGTTCCTGGAAGCAGCACAGTCACACCCCATCACCAGGTCCCCGTGCGTGGGGCACTGCGACACCGCACAACCTGGCCAAGGCAAGTCTGTCAGAGGCACGGCATTCAAGGCTACCAGGAAAAATGTAAGACCCGGCCTGGGAATATTTTGCTTGTTGCTTCACAAGCATTTTGTTCTTATTTCCAGATTGACTGATAATCACTGTGCTACTTGTCTGTCAACGTCTTATGTCTTTAAGGTTATCCCGGACGCAAGTGGCATGAAGAAGTAAGGGCCCTTTCCCGAATACAACACTCACGTAAACCACGGCTTGCGAACGCGCACGAAGACTGCCGCATGTGGCCTTCGATCGTTTGTTTATTCCCAAGGCTGTTTTTGAACTTGAAGTTGAGTGAACTCAAATTTGAACGTTTCTAGGCCTCGAACTCTTTCTCCAGTTTGGCCATAATTTCTCACCGCTTCCTACCGTGCTCTGATTTATGTTCTCTGTGCAGCCACTGTAGAAATTCGAGTCTGAGACCCTCGTATGAGACTTGGGAAAATAACATGTTTCACAAATCCAGTGTCTGTTGCTCTGTACCAGCTGCTTTGAGGAAATATAAAACAAACAATAACTCCGCTCATGTTTCTCAAACAGCCAAGTCTGTTAGGGAAGATAATAGCAAAACATTTAAGAGCATACACGATGACATAACAATAACTATTCTATATATTTTATGGTTCTTTCTATCTTATCCAGCTATTTCACATCCATCACTGTGGCGGTTTCCTCCAGAAGAAATCTCATGAAACAATCAAAATAGGAATTATGGCTCCCACTTCTCAGATAAAATAAAATCCTGAGACTCAAAAATGTAAGTTACCTTAGTTTAAAACACACGGATAATCACAAATACAGCAAGCTCTCGCTGGGAGACTCTCTTGCTGCTGTCTGTCCTGCTCAGCACCTCATAGAGCAGATATTCCAGAACATCTTCCAAATAAGCCGGAGAATCTCGGGGTGACGCACACACTGACAGGAAAGACGCACAGAAGAAGCCTGTAGGGGAGGCTGACCGGGAAACCACAAGGCGCACCTGTCACACCTCAAGCTGGGCAGGTAAAGTCCAGACACCATGCTTCAAGAGGCCTGCAGCACACAGCGAAGGTAAAAAGTCACAAGCCTCCAAAGGTTTGTGTGTGAATATGATAACTGTGAAGTACTCTCGAAAGCAATCTGTGATTACTCTTGGTGCCTAGGAAATCCATCCATTTACCAGAGCCGAGTTTCCTGTAGACTTCGAAAAAAGCCAACTACAACTGTATGGATTGCAGCCTCATCTGTAACACAAGAGCGCTGGCAACTGCTCTGGTGCCCTTTGGTGAGAGCTAGTTGAATGACTATAGGGCGTCCTTACACCTACAAAGGCATGTGAAGAGGGCTTTGTGGTAACAGGAGGGGTTTTTAGGCTAATTGTTGGTGAAGAGTGAAGATGGAGTAACACATATCTCTGTGTGTGTGTGTGCGCACAGACATCACGTGTGCTTATGTTCATGTATGTAAGTGTATATGTATATGGGATATATGTATTATGTCTATCTGCTAATCATATGGATACCACTACACACCTATTGCATATATGGACATACACGTTATGTGTGTGTTCATGTATGTAATGCATGTGTGTATATAAGTATATGTGTAGGGATAAATAGAAATGCGTATATATTACATTGAAGAGAAGGAAACCCCAGCATGTAAACCACAAACTCATCAAAACGGTCACCCTTGGGATGCAGAGTGTAGCAGACAGACAGAAGTGAGACTTTTATTACGTACTTTCTCGTGGAGTTTTATCTTTGGAATCATACAAATGATTCATATAACCAAGAAAAGTACATTTAAAAGCAATCTCTATAAATAAAAACCAATCTGAAATAAATGACCCCAACTGTATACCAAATTTGTGAGATTTAAGCACAAAAAGAAAAAAATTCAAGTGAGTGATATTAGCACAAGTACAAGACTTGCACATACTTCGAGAGAAATACGAGCTGGGTCTAGCTGTGCAGGCCTGCAACCCTAGCATCTGGGAGGCTGAGGCAGGAGGATTGCATACTCAAGGCCAGCCTGGGCTGTGCAGTGAGTTCAAGGCTGCTCTGGACTGCACATCAGGACTCGGTCTCAGGAAAAAAAAAAAGAAAGAAAAGAAAAAAGCAAATACAGCAGCATAGTGGCGTCCTCTAACCTGTCTCACGGTGATTTCTCTTGAAGAACAGCACAGTTGGAGAAGAAAGTCGCTACGCTTAGTGGACACACAATGGCAGTACGTTTGGTAGTAAAAGTTTCAGATCATGAGGTCTTCAGGAACATTTCTCTCAACAAGGCTGTGTAAGGATCATTGTGTGTCTCTGTAGAACAGGTGATCAGCACTTGCTTATCTGATCCACGTGGAGCACCACTTTAATGTGACTATGCTGTGGATAGCTTGAGAAGTTATAAGAGCTGGCTTGCAGCACAGTCTTCATAAGACTAGGGAGACCTAGATTACCTGCTCGGCAGTATTAAATCGCTCATCTTCACTGCGTGGGGAGAAAGGGGTCACGGTGGAAGCAGTGGCAAATCAGACCATACCAAGAACGTCTTTGAAACACAAGGATTGAAGACTGGACGAGGGAGATTATGGACAACTTTGCAAAATAAAAGACTTTATATTCATTTCCCTAGACTGGAAGCTACAGTGAAATCAACCAGGATCTGCTGAAACATAGATTTTCTTAAGATACAGTTCTATAGCAAACAATACAGTTTAAGTCTAAGTGTCCCCCAAAGCCTTGTGCACTCAGCTGTGGGGCTTGTGGAAGGTGGTTGGATCATGTGGGCACTGTGCTTATTGGTGGATTTGTCCACTGCAAGCTCAGGAGCTGAGCGTGCCATTGGGAGGTGGGGCCTGGTGAGAAGAGATGTGTCACTGAGGGGTGACCTGGAAGGCTCTGTCCTTGACTCCTCTCTTCTCTCTCTGCTTCCTGGCCGCCATGATGTGAGCAGCTCCTCTCCACCAGACCCTTCCACCGGGCTCTTCCTGCCTGGGAGTTTGCCAACTATGAACCAAAACCAATAAAAATCGTGAACTCTAACTTGTGGGTGTCAGATATGTTGCCCAGGGATGAGACACTGACCAAGCCAGTCAGACAGGGCAAGATATTAGCATTTAAAGAATAGAGAATAATGTTGAATTTTAAGCCAAAAGCAACTTGTGATTCTCTAATTTACTCATTTTGGGATATGATTACTTGATTTAAAAATCACACAAAAGCTGGCTGAATAGTTAGGAATATAGAATACTTACAAATATGAATAAATATGCTGTTATAACATGATAGAAGGAAGGAAGGGAGGGAGGACCAGGACACAAACTTTATACTCTTCACAAAGTAATTAAAAAGGGTTCACAGACCTAAATGTAAAATGAAAAACTGTAAAATTCCTGGAAGATAACAGAATAAAATCTAGATGACCTGATTTTGGTGATAACTTTTTAGATATGACAACCAAGGCTTAAACCATAAATGAATGAATTGATAAGCCAGATTTCATTAAAATTAAATGTTTCTGCTGTGCAAAAACCAGTCAAGTGAACAAGAGAACAAGCTTCAGGCTGGGAAAGATTATTTGCAAAAGACACATCTGATAAAGGACTGTTAGCCAAAATATACAAAGAACCATTAGGACTCAACAATAACAGAACAGCTCAGTTAAAATGTGGGCCGAAGGAGTTACTCACTTTCAGATACTTCCCACTCGTCCAGAGTGGTAGCTGTCCACTGTGTCTGTTTTTTCTCTCTCTCATCCCCTTTCCCCACTCTCAAATAAATGGTCTTTAAAAAAAAAATAAACCAAAGACTTGGAAATAAAATCTCACTGAAGATGACATGCGGACGACAAGCATAGGAACAGGGTTTCTCCGTCACATTTCATCAGCGAAAGCAAATGGAGACAGCCCTGAGATGCCGCCACACACCCGGGGAGACGGCCGGGTCAGAGCCTGACACCAGCCAGATGCTGGCGGTGACGCAGAGCAACAGGAACTCTCATTCTTTAATTCTGTGCATGTGGGACTGGGGTGGAGCAGAGTGCTTCACACGCGCTAGGCAAGTGCTCTGCCCCGAGCTCCATCTCTAGCTCCTTTCAGACAAGGTCTTGGTGAGTTTTCCAGGCTAGATGTGAACTTGTACTCCTCCTGCCTCAGCCCGCTCAGCACCTGGGATTCCAGGCATGTGCCACATTTACTGCTGGTGGAAATGCAAAATGGTACAATCACTTTGGAAGCCAGCGCAGCACCTTCTCAACAAAACTAACCTTGTCTTCACCATGTGATCCAGCAACCACGCTTCTTAGTATCTTCCCAACAGAGCTAGAAACTTATGTCCACACAAAAACCTATTCACAGATGTTTGTAGCATCTTTGTTCATAATTGTCCAAACCTAAAAACAACCACGATGTCCTTAAGTCAGTGAATGGATCAATAAACTGTGGTATATCCAGCCAAAGAGAAAGTAATCAGTGCCGAAAAGAAATTAGTTACCAATCTACAAAAAGACACGGATAGAGGAAAGTACTACTCAGTGAAAGAAGCAAATCTAAAAAGCCTGCATGCTGTGTAATTCCAGCACATAGTATTCTGGAAAAGTGAAAACAATGGAGACAGTAAAAAAAAAAACCAAAACCAAAAAACAGTGATTGCTAGGAGTTCTGAGCAAAAGGGGGACACGTGGAGGCACTCGGACGGAGTTACAGGCTGGAAAAATACTCTGTGTGATACTACAATGGCAGACAGATGTCGGTGTGCACATTTGTCTAAACCTATAAAATGTGCAAAACCAAGAGAGAACCCTAATGCAAAGTACAGTCCCTGAGTGATGGCGGCGTAGGTGGAGCTTTCTCGGCCGCAGCGATGCCCGCTCCGTGGGAGACACCGGGCCAGGAGAGAGGCTCTGCATGTGTCAGGGCCGGAGCACCCACCCATCAGTGGCCCACAAAGCCAAAGCCGCTCTAAAATGAATCTCTTTCTGAAAAGTAAAAACATGTTTGATGGTTCTTTTAATAATTCAAAATGGAAACGACTGACTGAAACATGGATGTATTTTGATTGGAGGTTTAAAATTTGCCTAAACGCTTTACTCTACTCTGCTTGTTGTTAAGGGAGAAAGAGGAGGACGCCCTGAATGGAAGCATACGGGGGAGCAAGCCGGCTGACGCGCCCTCTCTCCTGCCTGCCTTGTGGGTTTTAGGTGCGTGAAAGAGACTTTGAAACCTGGGAACAGACAGTCCCCATACAATTCCCCTGGAGAAGCAATGCAGATGAAATCCAAAGACCATCTTTCTTTTGCTGAGATAACCAGGAATACAAGATTTACACACTGATGTAAAATATAAGGCAAAGAAAAAAAGTCACGCGGGGAAATGAATGCATCCCATAGAAGGAATACCAGCAAGAATTCAATTTTGATTTTTAATGTGGCTAATTCTTATAGACATGCTAATAAGCAGCCAGCAGCAATAGGAATTTTCACACATATTTAATTAATTAATATTGAATTGCCAAAGTCTACCTTTATTTCTTATTCTAAAAGGAACTATCTTTTTTCATCTTGTCCTTTATGTTTCAAATTTCTTTCAAAAGCAAATACTTAGCGTTAAAAAATCATAAAATTGCTAACAGGCAAAAACCAGGAAGTTTCATTTCAGTTCAGATAAATTTCAAAGTGATACAGGGTTTCCAAAGCTGCTTTCTAATCTAAAAAAATAAAATCGAGGATAAAATATAAACAAATGCATTCTTGCCTTTTTCCTTACATTAAATTTTCCTTAATCTTGTCGCAGGATCAGAAAGTGGCATTTTCAGCAGATCCTCTGAGTTGTTTGACTAAGTATTCTTTAGAAAATGTGAAGTCCTAAAGACCAGCTGGGTGTGGTTGTAATTTTAGACACATGTCTAATCTAAATCCCAGTTAAACTGACCTTCTTTAAAGTCCTTTATTAAATGAATCTCCTTAAACGTCTGCCTCTTCTACTCGTGTGATCTCTATCCAAGGGTCCTACGTGACACTGAATAGCTAAAGACACGTTTTCCTGAATGAACGTCTTCCTGCTTATGTATTTAAAGACCTGCTGGGAAGTACTTAAAAAATCAACCCTTTTTAATACAATATTCAAATCACAAAGAGAGTTTCATAGCTACTACAAAAATAAGTTTAAAAAAAGGCATGTAAAATTCACTTGATAAAATATCACAAAGTTACACAAGGAAAGAGACAAAATAAAATAAATTCCCCTAATGTACCGCAAATATCAACCACCCCACACTACCTACAAGCCATATGTTTTTTCCATCTGTTCTGTTATCGTCAACTAAATTTATAGTATTTGGGCTATCAGAAGGATTGTCAAACATGAGCTGGGCATGATTTTAAAACCTAGGTGTTACTGTCAGTTGTTTTTTTCTTTCTTTCTTTTTTAAAGAAACTACCCACTTTGAAGCCCATCCACCATTGATGTTTTTTGGTGTTCTGATTAAGACACCTCCAATATCTTTGAGTCAGTTCTTAGCAACCTTAGATTGGTCCTGGAGCCACTAATGATCACCTACTGCTTTTAATCCTTCTGATGATGGCTGCTAACTAGGAAGCTGGACTTTCCGACAGTAAATGTGATTCTTCCCAAAGCAGAGGAGTTTGGTCTGTGGCTGTTGATTGGCAGAGTAGGATGTGTGGTCTAGGACGACTCCAGTGGCCCAAGCCCCGGTACGAATGCCTCTTCCTGAGTGGCAGTGGATCCACCCAGGCACTCTAGCCACAGGGCAGTCACCCGCTCGGTCAGCACAGGTTCTGAGGCATCCTGTGGCTGAGTTAGTCGTCTACGACTCTGGAGCAGCAGGCCGCGGCCAGAGGTTCTTCTGTAGCCTCGAAGCAGGAAGTCTCTATGCAGCAAGGTGCTCCCCCAAGACTGAGAAGAGCCCCGAGTCTGCAAGACAGAGCGTCCTCGGCCTTCAGCCACAGAGAGCTGCATTCCACAAACTTGTGAATTTGCAAGCGAGCCCCAAACCCTGCAGAGGTCACCGTGCCGCTCGTCTTCGGCTGCAGCCTGTGGGTCCTGCGTAGAGGACCTTGGCAAGCACCCTGGACTCCGCATTCTGGAATGTGAGGTCAGGACTGTGCGTCATGGTAAATGGACAAATGTGGTACTTTTCACATGATAATCGGAGGTGTGTAATACCATATAGCAGATTCCAGTGACTTCAGAAATGTCAGTGAAGCCCGACACTGATGAACCATGGTTCTGAGACTAGGCCTATCGGAACCCAATACACAGCAAAAAGCACAAAGTTCCCAAACTCTGTTGAGGAGACTCACAGATACATTCTCTGGTGGAATATATTACGGTTCACAGACATTAGTCAGAATATTTTTCCCCATCACACTGAAACTGAATTAAGGCCTGTGACTGGCAGGAAGTTGCGGAGCTTTAGCCATTGAGGATGGCTTGGAATGTGTGCCCAGGTGTCAGCGGCCCGTGCACTCCCAAATGACTTCACTGGCCATCGTCTCCTGGGGCCCAAGTCTAAAGCAGAGCTGCCTTGCTCGCCCAGAAGCACGAGACTAGAGGCCTACAGTGTGCACTGCTCAGATCTGTGGTCCCTTGGTGTTTAGTTAGGTTTTCAAAGAACCAATGGTCATAAGAGAGCAGATTTAATAGGGGACATTTAAAATATTCTAATATTCACCCAGAAGCCAATTGCAGAAGGTGCCGAATGTCCATCTAGGCATTGGAGACCCAAAAGATCCAATTGAGGGCTGGGAGCCCACAGCACTGTCCCACGTACGTCCATGTCTGCACATGATGGCTGGAGCCAAGAAACGATACTCACAGCAGAGATGACAACCAGAGCTCCTCCGAAGCAACAGCAGCCATCCTCGACGACAGCAAGGCCCCGAGCTCCTTCCTTGACGAGGACAGCCGAGCCCCCTCCGGAAGAACCAGCCGCAGCAGAGCTTCTCCTGGGAAACAGCCCACCAACTAGCTACGGCCCCTACTCTGCCTTATGTTGCAGCAGCAACAACCCTCAGGTGGATCTCATACGCCCAGCATCACACCAACTCAGTCCAGCTGGGTGTTCTGGCTCAAGGTGACCATATTAGGTCCACCACACTTGGGATACTCATTCTGTTGCTTTGGATTCACATGATACTATCTGATACAAATTCTTTAGCAGTGCAGTTAAGTAAATACCCCAATGCCTGAGATATCTTGTAATATAAAATCAAAGACAAAAATATAAGACAGTTTGTATATTGAGCTCTAAAAGGAAGTCTGGAAGGTGACTATCAAACCATTCAGAGGAGTTCAGCACTCCTCAATAAGCCAAACACAATTTGCAATAGCAATAAATACATCATTTGACAATACCTTCATAAATTATCATGAACTCTAAATGTTTGTGGAAGACATTTTAAGAGTGACCTCTAATCTCGATCACAAGCATTTAAAGCATGAACAAAAATGAATTTTACTTTACATTTCAAATGAAAGCTATCACATGAATGCACCACATGAAGAAGTCATTGAAATTATGGAATACATACAAAATAAAACATATTTAAAGTAAAATGCTCTATAGTAGATATGTTTTAATGTATCCTGAATTCAGGTTTTATATAAACTCTTTGCTACGAACATTCCCTCTCCTCTCTCTCTTTCTCTCTCCTTGTAATTGGTAAAGGAATATAAAACACTCTGAATTCCAAGTGTGTCACTTAATTAAGATGGCTTTTATATTCAGCTGCAAAAATGTGCCTTGAATTAAATATTCTAGGATAAATATTATCACACAATTACTTTTGGTTGCATGCATAAAAGATGTATCACAACATACACCAATAATGACATCATTGACTAACTGGTAAACAACATCAGAACCTGAATTATTCTTTAAGATTACCAAAAAGAAGCATAACGTGTGCATTTGTGTGTCTGTGTGGTTAGATATATATTTGTTATATATATAAAATCTAGTATGGGCCTATGAGTCTTACCTAAAAGTATTATCTTTCCATTGCTGGGACAAAGTGCCTGACATGACACATACAACCTAAAAGAGATGATTTATTTTGGCTCATGGTTTCAGAGGCTTCAGTCCATGGTTGGCTGGCTCTGATTGAAGTATCATGGTGGAAGATGTGGCAGAGGAAAGCTGCTCTGCCCATGGTATCCAGGAAGCAGAGAGACAGAGAGAGAGCCAGGAAAGGAGCAGCCAGGGACCAGACACCAAACACCATGCCCAAAGTCATACCCCCATGAGCACCCAGACATCTGCTCCATTAACCATCAAGGTACCTCCAATCAAGTTGACATAATCATCACACCAGGTAAGAAATGAACTGAACATTTTTTCCCCATTACACTGAACAAGAAGGTAGAAGTGAGATGAAGACAATAAAGATCTAACGGGGTACACAGGCAAGGGCATGCAAATTCCATGCGGTAAATAAAATTTTTCCCAATATTTTAGTTTGTGTCAGCTTTTTTCAAAATATAAGTTTAAATAAACATTTGAAAAACCTAAAACAATTGTCAGAATTGGAAAAAATCAAGAATTTGCTTTCTCACTCTATAGTAAACCCTGGTTTAAACAAAAACTACTTAGAGAAATGTTTTGTATAAATGCACTGCACATGTTAAAGTCTCAGAGTCTCTCTTACGGATGACTACAGGTAACGAGGGTCTCCTGTATGCACCGAGCCTCTCTTGTGAACATCTGAAATTTTAAATACATTAAACAGAAACAGCCTGGGACCCATGCTGTGGTACAGCTTTTTTCCTGATGGATGAAATATCTATAATTGGCTCTGTTTCTTCATTTGTGTATAACATATCCTAATTGTTCCATGCTCAAATCGTGGCTTCAGAACAATCACAGGTATTTAATATAGTCAAACATACATGCAGCGGGAGATTAGTAAATGATGCCGCGTCTGGAAGAATCATGTGCATATAGTAAGCTTGTACACCTTATTTCCTTAAAGAAATCAGTGATGTGGATATCTTCAGTGTTGTTTGGTTCTGAAATTGTTCAGTTTCTTTCATTGTAATTCTGTCAAAAGGAAATATTTCTTACCAAACTGCAAGAGAGTAAGAACCTAATACACAGGATTGAATTGTATCTGATATCTTAAACATTAAACCACACTTGACTTCTTCAACAGAACACTCACTTTTACTTTCTCTTTTGAACAAGCTAAAGACAGTGGACGTGTATAGATGACCGATGATGGATAGATAGGTAGATAGACCGATCGATCTCTGTGTGTGCACATGCATATGTGTTGAAAAAGATTCTTCAATCTCCATTATTGGTATAACCACTGATGCGCATGGTTTGGTTAAATTATCCCTGCCGGGTTTATTATCTACTCTTTTCCCTGCTGTTAGCATGTGTAATTGTATGGCTTTAAGAACTTGAATGACTCACCATAAAGCAAGCTGAAAAAATAAGGGACAGATGTGTTTCTATGTATATTTTGAGGGTTGCTAGGATGGGAACCCTTTCAACTAATTTCGGAATCTCATCTCTGAGGTAGCTGTCCCTCCTCAGAGCACCTCTCCCGCCTGGTCCTCAGCCCCTCGCCCCCAGAAGGATGGAATGTGCAGCCAGGGCCAATGCCACCCACCAGCTCAAGCAAAGGAGGAAACAATAATGGGATGGCCACCCATGTGCCGGGGAAATGATGGCCGCGACCTTTTCCGGGAAGGTTAAATGGAGGGAAACCTTTGTCTGCACGGAAGACACAGTGAGGTGCTACCTCCCGTTCTTGAGAGATGATTGATGGAGCCAGCTAACAGGTCATATGTGGGAAGAGATATAAACGCAACCAGTGCTGTTGATCAGATTTCAAATCTTTGGTTTGATCTTTCAACTGCGTAGAAAACCCACTCTATGGTTAACATCCCCAGAAGCAGGCAGGAGCCAAGAGTTTTAATGAGAGGTCAGACTGGCAGCAGGGAACTTTCAGGATCAGACAACTTTGCAATAGAGTCCCAGTTCTTTTTTTTCTTTTCTTTTTTTTTTTTAATTGGAGACAGGATCTCATGATGTTGCCCAGGCTAGCCACCTCGGGACTCACAGTCCTCCTGCTTCAGCCTCTCAAATAGCCATTATTATAGGTACGTGCCACTGGGCCCTCTTTAACACAGGCACCGTAAACGCAGTGTGAATAGAAGGTGCAGACTAGATGTGGCTTTTGGCACAATAGTGCTTATCTTTTACATGGAAGCATCTTAGTAGCGAGCTGCTGACTGGTTACCATGGCGTTGCGCTCCCAGAGGGAAGGAGCTCTGTTTGGGGGTGTGGGCTCCTTATCTCCCCTCATCAGTCTGGGGCCCCCTCTGACCTGCTCTTCCTTGATCAATCAGTTGATCTGGAAGAGCACTGTACCAGGCATGGGACGGGTAGATGCTGGCTTGGAAGCTGGTGTCAGGTGGCCCAAGACTCCCTTGAAGGAGACCAAGAAATAGAGAAGTGAGTGATAGACTCTTAAACTGGGAACCGCCCAGGCAGGAGGGAGGGAGGCAGCCCCAGATGGAGGGTGCTGGCTGCTTCTGCAATCCCGGCTTTCTTCTGCCACTGCTGGGATGGCAGGGACAGAGACAGACTGCCGAGGCCAAGAGAACAAAGAGTCGCCCGGCCAGAAGAGGCGGTGCCTCGCGTGGCAGCCACAGAAGCCTGCGCGTGGAGTCAGCTGGGAAGGAGGAAAGGGACTTCGAAGGCCGAGAACCCAGCCTTGGGGCACTTCCTCCTGCCACCGTGCTGCCGGATTCTTACACAAGATTACAGATGCCAGAATCTGCCTCTCAACCTGGAAAGCTGCGCGGAAACTCAACCAATCGCTGGTCACAACTCTTTAAAGAGAGCAAGTGTGTCAGATGAACAATGGAAACATGGCCCATGTCTCTGAAGCAGACACCGGCCACTTCCCAGCCTCCCCTGCTCGGCCTGCTCTCCCTTGGAGAAGATAAGGTTCCCGGGATTATTACTTACAGGAACAGAAACAGAGTTGCCCGGAACCGGCCTTTCCACCTGATGATAGGTCCTGATCTGACCTCCTAGGATGTCTGTATAGTATTAGTGCTACCGTAGTGGTGTACTGTAGTGGTCTGTCTGTCTGTCTGTCTACCTATCTACCTATCTATAATTTATACTACTAAGCATGTGTGTAAATGTTAAACATTTTTATGAAGGGATTTCTTAAAGTCTCAAAACCGTAAATGCTGGTGAAAAGACATGCGATCTTTAAACTGACAGCTATCGTCTCATCTTTCTCTGAAATGCTGAATCACTGCGACAGAAAAAGAAAGTGTGTGAGGGTGGCCGTTTTTCCTGGCATTTATTTCTTATAGTTGTTAAACTTTTTCAGATAAAGCAGATTTGTGTGTCCCTATAAAAACACGACACCAAGCCCTTCGCCAGTGGTTGCCTGGTGGTAAGTGGGACTCACAGCTGGAGTGACCTTGTGTTTCCTTCGCCCACTTTCCTCTGCTTGCCACCTTCTCCGTATCCCGGGAACCACCCGTCTGTTTCCGTCTCTGTAACTCTGCGACTTCGGGGAGAGTAGACAAGTGGAACCGCAGAGCGTCTGACCTCTTGAGACCGGCCTGGCGTCTGTCCTGGCCTTCCATCAGGAGGGTCCCCTCTGCCCCGAGTCGGGTTCTGGGACCGACCTGCCGCCATTTAACCTCAGCTCTGCTGCCTGCCTTTGGGCTGCTCCATCTCGGGGTGTGGAGCCGAGCTGAGACAAGTAGTGAGAGCCTGCGCCCCGGCCGGGCTCCCAGGGTCAGAGGAGAAGCGCCCATCTTCCCCACTTGGGCTTTGCCTTTGCAGTGACTGTTGTCACATGGCCGTGCCCTGTGTGAAGCCGCGTGATCCCTCTTGATCCCTGGCTTGCTGGAGTCTTATCACGAACGGACGTGGAAACTTCTCAAATGCTGCTTTTTGCACCAACAGACATGATTGTGTCATCGATCTTCTTCAGCTTGTTCACATGGTGGACTGCATCGACTGATTTCCAAATGTTGAGCTAACTCGGCATGACTGGAATAAACTTGTCATGTTCTGTAATTCTTTGTATATGTTATTAATCCTGTTTGCTGATATTTTGTGGTGGATTTTTGTGTCTAAGTCCACCAGAGATATTGGTCTGTAATTTTCTTTTCTGTGCATTATTTTATCTGGTTTTGTTAACAGAGTAAGCTTGGCCTCGAAAAATGAGATGAGAAATATTCCCTCACCTTCTACGTTGTGGAAGAGATTCTATAAAATCAGTGTTAGTTCACTGGGTGTGGCACACGCCTATCATCCCATCTACTCTGGAGGCTGAGACAGGAGGATGGCAAATTTGAAACCATCCTGGGCAACACAGCATGACCTGGTCTCAAAAAGAAAAAAAGTAATTGGTGCTAATTCTTTTTTAAATATTTTGCAGAAGTCTTCAGAAAAACTGCTTGAGTTTGAAGATTTCTATTTTGAGGAGGTGTAAAATTATAAATTATTCAAGTTATCTATTACCTGTTTATTGGGCGAGTTGTGACAGTTTGTATTTCCAAGAATTGGCCTATTCCATCACGTTCTCAAATGTATGAATGTGCCACACACAATGTGCTCTCATGTATTTTTCACATCTGCAGGGTATGTACAGATCCTACCGATTTTTCGGTACTGATATTGATAACCCATTCCTTCCTTCATTTGTTTTTCTTTGTATTTCCAGAGATGGGTCAATTTCATCGGTCATTTTGAAGAACCATCTCTTTGTTGTGATTTTTGTTTTCAATTTCATTGATTTCTGCTTATACAGTGTTTGTTCTTTCTTTCCTTCTACTTTATTTTGCTCTTCTTTTCCTGGGTTACTGAGATAGAGCTTAGATTACTGATTAGAGACTCTTCCTCTTTTCCACGCATCTATTGCCAAAACTCTTGCTGCCAGAACTGTTGTAGCTGGATTCTACAAAATTCAATATGTTGTATTTTCAATTTCAGGTATATGAATTCTCGTGTTCCTCGAGACCTTTTAAACCTGTGCATTATGAGTGGGATGTTTAGATCCCAACTGCGTGGAAAACGGTCTGCTATCCTTCTGACTTAACCCCACTTTGCTCAATGAAAAGACACTGTATAATTTTAATGCTTTTAAATTTGTTAGCATTTGTTTCATGGGTCAGGATGTGATCTATCTTAGTCTACATTCCAAATAACATTCTTTTTAATCTTTGGAAAATATACAAGTAAAAATGGATATCAAATGTAAACTGACAATTTAAAATTGTTGGTAAATGTAATTTTCCACAATTATTACACTTTTATAATTCTCCTGTTAGATGCATACACTCGCTACCCTTTTTTAATTGTTCAACTTATTGTTGCTTTGCAGAAGTCACTGATATTAAACTACCAGATTTTTGTAGATCAAATCTTTTATTTATAGTTTTCGATATCTTTGACTGTAGTTTTTCCACATACAAATTGAAGTTCTTAGGTATTTTATTTCGTCAATATTTCTCTTTGCTTTGTTGTTTCTATGACTTGCTTATAAAGACTTGCAGTTTGCCTTCATAAAACTATTTATATCTTTCTAGACGTTTTATCATCACATTTTAAAATTCAAAATTTGATTCACCCAAATGTTTTCAACACTAGTAATTTTATCATAACAGTTCCATAGATAGTGTACAACTAAATGATTCAATACTTTGGGCATAATTCATGTTTGTATTTGAATAAGACAGTGATTTTTACCCATTAAATACAAATTAAAGGTGATCTTTCTTTTGGAATAAGTAACAATGACATGGGTCGAATATGGTATGTTTTAGTTTAGCTTGTTTCCTTGCACGTAAGAGATGCTAACTTATTGGTAACATTCTTACATTCCCTCCTGTAAGCATAACAGAAGTTTCAACATAAAAATGTATGTCCACCAAAGATCCAATCACATGGTCTCTTTCCTGTCTGTTCTTTACCGTGGTCTGAGTGGCTGACCTCTCCAACAGCATTACTGGGATAATCACAAACCATATAAGTCACACTTTCAAGATGTACAACTCGATGGCTTTCAGTGTACCCGCGAAGCTGTACACTTGCCATCACAGTCAATTTAGGCCATTTTCCTGGTCAGCGCCGAACACAGAAACACTGCGCCCTACAGCCAGCCCTCATCACGGTGTGTCCAGCCCCCAGCCCAGAGGGCGCCCTCCCTGCCTCTGCTTCCTCAGCTGCCTCTGCCACATCACCAACACTCAAACTGATGCTTTATTTATTCTTGATGCGTGAATTAGTAGCCTGTTCTTTTTCATTGTTAAGTAATATTTCATTGTATGAAAAACTTGTATCAGAGTTTTTCTAGTTTTTGACATAGAAGATACAAAATATCTCATACATGATATGAAATATGTGGCAGGTTGCTGCCCATTCTTAAGTTGACTGAAGTTTGAAGTTTTTCTACAATAAATACATCTGCTGTGTAGAACAAAACTGAACAAGGCTCTTGCACAGGACTCTAACAAGAGTCTTTCTGTGGATGGGTACTCTTGGATGAATTCCTAGTCCATTGTTTAACATGTTTAGAAAGAGCTAGCTTTTTTCAAAAACATTGTGCCATTTCACAGTCCTACCAGAAGTATGTGACAGTTCTAGTTATACCACACCCTAAGTAAAATGTGGATAATTCAATCTTTTTGAACTTCAGTTATTCTGTCCGCTGTGAACGGCGTGTCCTTGTGGTTTTAATTTGCATTTCTCTGATGTTGAGTGAGGTTGAGCACCTTTCTTATGGGTAATTCCTACATTTTCCTTTGTAAGGAGTGTCCTGAAAATCTAGAGCCGAGATTGTTTTTGTCTCTCTCTGATAAAATAATTCTGACTTTTTGTTCTTTTAGCTTTATTACTAATAGAAACTAAGTTATATTATTATATCTACTGCCAAAGCAAGCACTAGAAACTAAGTTATAATTAAAAAGTGTTACATAGGCTAAAAACACAGACTTTTCACAGAGGTTAAATTAAATACTTATAACAAATGAATCGAAAGGCCATCATTACTTGACAGACTCTGTGTTTAGAAGATGCCTCAGAACAGCCCTTCGAACAGGCACAACCAAGACTGTCTCCAACATACATCACAAGAATGAGGGCAGGTCAGACTGCGCTCAGCATCGCTGCTTTCATGAGAAGCTGAAGAACAGAAAAGTCTAACATGGGACTGAAAAACATTCAAGACAGCAAAGAAATGCAGACCAGCCCTCGGGGTGGACACTTCGGGTGAACACTTGGATGACCATTCTTGTCTGTCACAACTCGGAACTGGATTTAATGAATGCATTAGGACGCAGAGACCTCTTAGAAGACTAATTCAAAGGAGTTTTTGAGAAACCAATTGCTGCAGCAAAGTTGAGGCCTTAAAAAATCTTGAAGATAACAGAAAACAAATGTACGTTAATTATCTGGATACAACAAAAGAATGATCATATTAAAAGTCTCTAAACTGAGATAGCTACCATCAGGTTAAAAAAAAAAGAAAAAAAGAAAGTAGAAATTTCAGTTCTTCCTGATCTGCATTAAGGAAGTGAATTTTCACTAAATATTCAATTTCTAGAGGAATTACCCTGGAATAATAGAAGAGAATCTTTTCAAAGGACAAGAAAAGATCAACCTTGCATGTAAGGAGCTGAACACTTAAAAGATACAAACTAAAATTCTTTCAGAAAAAGTCAAAACAATCATTCAGTATTATCAAATTCAGCTTTCCTGGTTGAGAGAAACCTCCATGACTTAGAAAAGAAAAATAAATGTACTGGATGAACAGTCGAGAAAGAATTTCATATTGACGGCTTTTCCCATCGTTTGGACACAATGCCCAATTCCCACAACTTAAAACAGAGGTTTAATTTGGCTCAAGATTTCGGGGAATGCAGTCCATGGTCAGCTGGCTTGAGGGCAGAAAACTCACAGTGGAAGGCCGTGGTGGGCCAGAGCTGCTTAGTTCACAGCAGCCAGGAAGCAGAACAGGAAACAGCACTCGCAAGGAAGGGGCTGAGGACCAGATGTGGTACTCAAGGCCACACCCTCATGACCCACCCAGACACAGACAGAAGTGTGCTTTCCTAACACCCTAGCTGGCTCCTGAGCCAATCAAGGCAACAATTATGTTAACTATCACAAATGTAAGTGCTTCAAAAAATACTCTTGTGTGTGCTACATTCCAAATGGAGCATTAAGCAAGACAGAACTTGCAAGCGATCCTCAGTCCCTGGGGAAGGAGGAACACTGAGCTGGGGGCCCAGGTCTGATTCAGAAGACATGTCCTCAGGCTCAGGACCAACCAGCTCTGTCCTGATTTCTCCACAAGGCAGAGCTTGACCGAGCACTCCCCGGACTGGCAGATACTTGGGCAGTTTAAAATCTAACCCACATATACGCATACCTACAGCTGAACAGGCCCCTGATGGCCCAGAGCCCTGCACCTCACCCTCCCACTGCGTGGGTCTCAAGGAAATTCCCGAGAAGAGAAAACTAAGAACAAGCTTTCTGGAAGTCACCTCCACCCAGGAACTTCCTTGGCTCAACACGTCCTCCACCAGTTACAAGAAATTCCTCTGTGACTTTTGTGTTTGGTCTTCTGCACACAAATTGGAAACACAAATGTGTCACCTTTTGAGTTAATCCCATCTTCCAATGAACCTACTTTTGCAAATCCAGAGTCAGAGAAAGATAACCTTTTTGTCCCTTGCTAATATAGTTTTGATTTTTTTCTTTCAGCTTTATTGCTAATAGCAATTAAGTTATAATACAGTGGTTCAAATGGAAGGCATTATAATTTTTAGAATACTGTTTTGCAACTATAAATTACTTTAAATGAATCTTGAGTTAATTGCTTCTATTTAATTCTATTCTGTATGTAGGTGATATAATTAACAATGTGTTGCTATTGGCATATTTACTGAATTACTCCAGAAACACAGCAAGAATTTTTTCTTTCCTAAAATAATTTTGAATTTTTTCTTTCTTGTTTTATTGCTCTTGTTTTAGTAATTGTACAATATCTCAAATGGAAATGTGATATAATTATAATTCCTGGGATAGAGTTTTATAATTATACACTATATAAATGTGAATCATGTTAAATTGTTACTATTTTACTTGATTTCTAGATAGTTTCTAAGTCTTTTCTATCCATCTAGAAACACATACCAAAATTTTCTCTCTTCTAAAAGATGGTTTTGTTTTCTCTTTAGTTTTCCCACAACAGATGAATGAGTATATACTTTCATAAAGAAATAAACTATCTACCTGATAGATTATGCAAAAGAGGAATTGAATCTAATGTCAACTATGAAAGATCAATATAAATATGATGGAATGTAATCACTCAAAACACTACATAGTCTAAAAAGTTTGTCAAATCTGACTTTAGAGTGTCTAGATAACTCTTTTGATATGTAAATAAGCTCATTAATTATCTGCAGTCTAACCTTGGAGACGGCATCAAGAGTAAATACAGTTTTATCACACGGCACCCCCAGGGTCAGCAGCACCATTTGGAGTCTGCTGCACCTTATCCTGGACTCAGTCCGCTCTTCTTCCTCAGCAGATCCTGCAGGAGTTGCTTTCTTCCTATAATGCCACGTGATACGGTCTGTTCTCCTAATTTTTTGTTTGTTTGTTTGTTTGTTTCAAGGGCTCCTTTTAGTTCATATGCCTCTGATTGTGTTTCTTTGATGAGGTTTTGCCTTCTGACTCCCTCTCATAGATGGCAAATCAAAAGATTTTGTCTTTTACCTCTTTCGTGCATGAAACTCTCCTTCTTCCTGTCCTCCTTCACTGTGAGGAACCTTCTTCCATGGCCCAGACTAGGAGCCCTGCCCATGACCCTGCAGCTCTTCCATGTCACAGGCTAAAATTCCTTAGAGTGCACTAATCTATTATGGGAGTCCACTCCATCCAAGGGGACTACCGACAGCCCAAAGAGGAAGTCTCTCATCACAGTGTCCCGAGGAGGGTCATTTTCTGACAAAGGCAGGCAAGTAAGGAATGCACAGGAGGTGGGTGCACGTGTAATGAAGAACTCTCAAGGCCCTGCTAGCATCATTCTCGTATGACAGCATATGCTCTTCCATATTAGAACCTTGAGATCCCATTAGCAATGTCCACCTGCCTTACCGGATCGTCTACGGGCTTGCCGTGAACTGAACATTTATTTCTCCCCAAATTCACAGTTAGAAATGCTGCCCCTCAACGTGATGGTACTAAGAGGTGAGTTCTTTCAGAGGTGACTGTGTCACGAGAAAGGATTAGTTCCCTCGCAACCCCGGAAACGCAACCCCGGAAAGCGCTCTTGCTCCATTCTGCTACCGGAGGCTACCTTGAGGTGTTGGCAATCTGTGCCCTGGAAAGCGGTCCTCATCAGACCGTGGTGGTTCCTGATCTGAGGCTCCCACCTCCGGGGCTGTGGGACACAGATTCCCACAGCTCGTAACCCCTCCCGGACTGCAGCGCTGTGTTCTAGTGCCCCGAGCAGCCGAGGCTAAGGCCGAGTCATCCTTCTTGCACACAGTGATCAGCCCGAGCAACTCACCTGCCATTCCAGGTGAGCCGTCACCCGCCCTGGCCCTCAGAGATCCTCTTCCTGTGCCCGAGTGCTCATTCCACCTCCGCCTTCTCAGAGTCCTGATCCTCTGCAAAGCGCAGTCCCAGCGCAGCCTTCTTGGCAAAACTTCTTCCATCCACTCCATTTACTCTGCAGGACAAATCGCTGCTTTCTCTGGGGTCCGCCGCATGGAGTGGGCCTCAAATCTGAATCACAGCATGCCTGCTGCCATGTCTAGCTCCTTCCACTGAAGTGGACTCATGAATCCCACAAGCAAGCTTCTCTGCTCCCTTTTTTTCTAACACCTCTCACATTCCCAAAACTTACCATAGAGCTTGGCACACAAACGGCATTCAATAAATATTTGTTGGTGGTTCGAATTGTGTCTCTACTGCTCTTAACGGCAGATGTCTAAATCCACCTGCTGACTGCGAGAGTTTCCTGCTGTATAGAAATCAGAGCAACGTGGGCACTAATCCCCCCACTGCAGCTTCCACTTGTCGTAGCTATCAGAAATCAAGATGCTATTTCAGTAGCATACGGGATTATTTCCAAACAGAACTTTTGACAGACCCCGTGGTTCCCAGTTGGATTATATTAACTTGCTGTTGACCTATTTGCATTTCAGCAACTAGATTCTCCCTTACTAATAATTCGGCTGCATTAATTTTTCCATATTCAGGGTAGTGAGTATTCTCTCTCTAACCTCAGTATTTGGGGTTTGTGAAATAGGATATTCATATTAAAACCACCAAGAATTTGTGGTTACATGGCTTTCAGTATACCAGGAATGGAGCTCACATTTTTCATCTGTCTCAACTCACGTTGTTTGTAGACCTCTACTTGGTCATGTCTGAAATAAATTTTCTGAAATCTAGGTATTCATCATAGACCATAAAGCAAAATAAATTAAATTATAATTTATTTCTGGGTAGTAAGTAAGCTGAAGATGATGTGTTCCATCTTCTGATGGAATGCAAATTTACCATTAAAAGACAAATTCTTCACTTCCAAAGTTTGAATAGGGTGGTGCTTTAAAAAGCATTCCATCTGGTTAAATTTAGGGTGCTGAAAAAAGCCCACTATAAGAATATTCTCTGGCTCTGGACCCGTAACATTTTTACTTGATTATGAACTGGATTCGTTTTCATTTACTTGAAGCACTTCCACGGCGCTGTTTTTTTTTGCCTTCTGCAACAAGACAAAGTTGTCACCATCCACGGTGACTTTGGTAATATTGTCTTCTCTGAATAATGCATCTCAGATGCCCTGCTGCCAAGAGGAGATGGGTTTGTCTGCAGGGATGACATTCGTACAGGAGACTTCTGAAAGGGCTGTCTGCAGGTTTTTCTCTGCCCATCCCCTGGCCATTTTCTTCTCAGGCTCGCTCTCACTCTCTCTCCCATCCCACCCTCCCGCCCGCCACCTGCAACCTGAGCCTCGTCCTGTGTCTCAATCTGTTTATGCTGCTCTAACAGAACGCCATGGACTGAGAATTAATGAGCGATAGACTTGTGCTTGGCTCAGGGCTCTGGAGGCTGGGGTGTTGTGCTGTGCCCGCACATGGCACCCTGTGGGCGAGAGAGCCCAAAGGGGCAGGATCTACTTGTAGGACAAACCTGCTGTCACAGTAAGAAAGCCACTCCTACAGCAACCACGAGCTGACCGCTTACAGGCCCGCCTCTCCACACCGTTTGCTAGGGCCCAAGGGCCCAGTACCGTAACTGTGGGGGACGTCCACAGCACCTGCCAAGGCTCAGTCAGCAGCGGTTAGCGTGGTCTTTGTGACCTTCAGCTCAGGACCCCTACTTGCTATGCAGATAGATGGAACTCACAGGTGAAGAACAAGCCAATGTCCGTCCCTTCCCTTTGCTGACTGCTGGAGTAGAAAAGTCATTGGTTCAACCATCTCCTTCCATGACGGGGGCTGCATGGGTCTGTGGGCAGAGACCGTGCACAGCACAGGGCAAGAGAATGAGATTACCCAGCTCACACCCCCCCCCCCAGTCTGGTGCGTTTATAGGGCCAACAATGTGACAAACCAGAGTCGCGCATCCCCGTGGCTGCCTTCCCAGGCGGGCGGGGCCAGTGTGGACACCGATCACTCTGGGAGGAGGGTGCCTTGGGAGAGCATCTCGGAGGGTGGGGTGGTGGACAGAGGTGTGAGACGTGGACAGGGCTAGAAAGGCCAAGCTTGATGGGGCATCAAGCCACAGTCACACAGGAACCCATGGGAAACTTTAGGCTGGCGAGGGATGAAAGACTTGGCTTTAGAAAACCTTCCTGGGTGGCTGTGGTGACACCACCCTTGCCATGCTCGAGATGAGAACGGATGTGATTTTCCTCATGAGGCCCCAAGTCACTGAGTCCCAGTGACCCTTGTCCATGTCGGCCAGGAATAAGTGGTCTCCTTCTAATGATCCTCTCTTTCCCGGCAAGGGCTCGGCGGCTATCACCTGGAGCTCGGCGGCTGGGCGAGCAGCCTCTGACGGGTTGGAAGCCCCATGGAAACCCGCACACTGCCTGGCTCTCCCTGCTGCCTTTCTGGTTGTCTGGAGCATCCCCACTCGGTTCAGTTCATTTACGAACACAGGCGTGTAGAGAAGACACCACCCAAAGCCTCCACCTTCCACCGTGATCCTCTAGGCCTTGAGAACGTTTAATAAAATGGCAGTCTCAGACAAGCCAGGCAGAGTGGAAGCCACGCACCAACACAGACACTGCGACATTATGGAGGAAGACCGGAGCTGGGAGCCACATGGGCCTGTCAGTTTCTGGGCTGAGCACCTGCTTTGCCTTAGTTCCTCAGTACTCAAAAATGTAGAGTTGAAAACTCACCTTACAGGGTGACTGTAGGAACTAGAAATGGTGCGTATCACCTGTCTGGAGTAGCCATCTGCTCAATACATGCAGCCTATTAAGACACTCAGTTCTTTGTCATTAATGGGCTTGCTGGAGCCCCCCAAGTCCACTTATTTAATAATTTTTTGAGGTTCTACTGGGGGCCAAGCACTCTTCTAGATGCTGAGGCATAACTAGATTATTTGATCCAGGTTTTTCCATCAAGGAGTATGGTATCCAGGCCTGGTGGCTGGTTCTACCTCCTCCTAAAACAGCAATTTTGTTGTGGAGTAGAGAATTTTCCCAGCCTCAGAATATAAATCAGGAATGGTGCAGGACAATCATGAGACTCTCATACTCCTTTGCTGATGACTAGACAGACATGCACTCCAGGCCTGACCAATGAGATTTAAGCCAAAGCAGCCTTTGGAGTCTTCTGGCAACACTTCTTTTCCATGACAAAAGAGATGGGCTTCTGGCACGTGCCTGTAATCCCAGCACTCTGGGAGGCTGAGGCAGGAGGACTGCAAGTTCAAACCCAACCTGGGCAACTTAGTAACTTAGTGAGACGCTGTCTCAAAATACAAAAGGGGAGAAGGGACGAGGCTGGGGATGTAGTTCAGTACGAAGGCCCCGAGTCTGATCCCCAGTACTGAGAGAGAGAGAGAGGGAGAGAGGGAGAGAGAGAACTTTCCTCTCCCAACCCTGTCTCTCACTGTGAAAGGAACAAGGTGACAGGCGACGCTTGGCAGCGGCAAGAGTTGGGCCGAGGCCGCGCGGGGAGGCGCAGTGTCATAAACCTCCTGGGTTTGATCACGCAGAAGGACCCGGTCCTTGGTGGCGCCGCTGAACCCCAAAGCACAGCTGGCACCTCTCGGTCTGGGGCAGAAGACAGCGGCACCCAGGAAGCGGGCGGGGCGCCTGCCGCACAGGCCTCACTCGCCAGAGCTGAGCTCCTGTCTGTCCGGCTGACTCCATCGCCCCTCCAGGAGCAGGAGGCACCACGCAAGGCCGTCCTCGCTCCCCGGAAGGCAAAGACGCCGGCCTCTCTGCCCTCCACCCGGAGCCGCGTTTCGGCAGGGAAACGACCTGTGCCCAGCTCTTCCGACAGGAGCTTTTCTTGCCCCCGACGGCGCTCTCGAGGTCCAGGCCAGCACGGCCAGCACGGGCAGCGTTATTTCCGGGCTGCGCCGGGACGCTGCCGGGAGAAACCGGCGCGAGACGCAACTCGTCCGTCTGTTCGTCCGTGCGGCCGTCGGGCGCGCCGAGCCAGGCGCGTTTCCGCAGGCCCGTGATCGCGGCGGCGCGCACAGCCGGAGGGTCCCGCCGCCTGCCGTCCTCCGGGATTGCGCCGCCCGCCAGGCTCCTCCCCGCTTTCCTGCGGGCGGCCTCCCGGGAGGCCCCAGTCCCGCGGGCGCGCAGCTCGGACCCACCGCGGGAGCCGCGAGCGGCGGGCGATCGCACCGCGGGCGGATCTTTCATCACAGGCGTTTCCCCCGCCGCTGACCGCCCACATCCCTTCAGTCTGGGTGACGGCAAGTGCCGCTGTTCTCGGGCTTTGTGACGCGGCGCCTCTGCGTGCTGGCCCGGAGCAGCACGAGGCTCCTCTGTCCCGGGAAGCAGCCACGACGCCCGGCCCAGAAAAGCAGGCCCGGCGCGGCTAGTGCGTCCTGCCGCCTCTGAGCAGCCGTCTCTCCGCCGTCCGAAGAGATTTCCACGGGCCCCTCTGCCTGCCAGCCCCGGTAGCTGCCCTCACAATTAGCATTTTGCCGCCTGCTGAGCGGGGGCAGAACCGCTGGTCTGCAGTCAGCCAGAAAGAAAAACAGCAGCCAGGGTGTGTGCTGCTACTTTTCCCACACTGAATGAGGCATTAACTTCCAAGTCTCTGACCCTTTAAACCTGCGTGACAATAATTAATGGGAGGAGGATAACTAATATTTACGTTTGCATTTGAAGCCTCAGTAATAAGGACTAGGGTTGCGCACGGCGGCTGGAGCGGCTCGGGGCTTCTGCACCGGCCTCTGGCAGGCCGCGCCCAGCTCTTGGCAGGAGGCTTGAGTCCCGCCTGTCCCCGCGAGGCTGACTGTCACCGCCGGCGAGAGCACAGGAAAGCTCCTTTCTTCCAGGTGCATTTCTGCCCCGGCCTGGCATCGGGCGACACACGCTTATTAAAGATGCCACTTCTCTCCCCCTGGGTCAAAATTCTATTTATTCATTTATTTTAATATAAATGTTTGGGTACATTTTAGATACACATAATGATCATGTTCATCATAGGGATTTTGTGCTTGTTCATGCTATATTTTGATTTTCTTTTTTTCTCCCTTTGGCTCCTCCTCCCTTTATTTGTGACAGCTTGTTTCCATTTTTTCCTCTTTTTCTTTTCTTTTCCTTTTCATTTCCTTCCCCCTTCTCCTTCCTTAGTTTCCCTTCCCCTTTGAACCCTTTCATTCTATTTCACAACATCTATCATACATCCTGGCCCTTATCTACATTTTCAGTTTCTCGTACCAGAGAAAAATGCAGTATTTACTCATGTGTGTCTGATTTATTTCACTTAAGAATATGTTCTTGAGGTGCATCCATTTGTCCAGAAGTGTCTTAAGTTTATCCTTTTTTATGGCTGATTAGTACTCCATTGTATTAAAAAAAATCCCATCTTTTCTTTATCTATTCCTTGGCTGGTGGATATTTGGGCTGTTTCCATGATTTAGCTATTACAAACTGTGCTGCTATGAACATGGGTGTGCATATATCGCTGTGCTATTATGCTTTTAACCCTTTTGGGAAAATACTAAGAAGGGGAATAGTTGGGTCAAACGCAACCTCTAGTTGTAGTCTTTTGAAGAATCTCCACACTGATTTCCACAGTGGTTGTACCAGTCTACGTGCCTACCAACAGTGGAGGAGGGTTCTTCCTTCATAAAATAGCTGGCTTAAACTAGATCAGTGGTTTCTTTAATCAAAGTCACCTGCTTCCAAATCTTTCAGATCTACAAACCCCCACATGCTTTACCTCCCACTTCCCAATTTACTGAAAAGGGGAGTCTGAAGAATTTTTATTTATTTTTATTTACTTTTTTATTGTATTTTTATTTTGAGGCACTGGGAATTGAACCTATGGGGCTTCACACTGAGCTACAACCCAGCCTCTTTTTCTTTCTTTATTTTGAGACAAGTCTTGCTGAATTCTTAAGTTGAACAAGCTGGGCTCAAACTTGTGATCCTCCTGCCTCAGCCTCTCATGATGCTGGAAAAACCCAGAATTTAATTTCATTTTTCCCCAGTGATTTCCAACTATGTAAGACTAAAAAAACCTTACCAGTAAGAGAAAGGATTCAAATCTGCTGCAAGTTTCAAAAAGTGCAAAGAAATCAACACAGCCACTTATCTCAACAGGGTACCCCAAGAGCGCCGCCATGTGCCCGGCCCACACGAAGAGCACCGACCTCACCACGTCCTGGTGTGAACAGGAAGGCAGCACCGAGTCTCGGCACCATCCCAAACCGTAAGCCAGATTCTTTGACACAGGGCGGGTGTAACTTAGAAAGTATCAAAATACCATCTTCATTCGTACAGATGCCAACGTGGGACATTGTAATGACCTCGCAGATAAGCAGGGCAGTATTTTTCCATTTGATGATTATTAAGGACAACAGCGAATATGCAGAGTGCCTGAAATTACAGTAACAACCACATCCTCATCCTTTGGGGCTTTCCTCTGTGAGTACCACGCTAGCAGGCATTCTGGGCAAACGTGTCACTCTGACAAGACTCCCGTCCTCCCTTCACATTTGGAAAACTGAACTGTAAGAGAGGTTGCACAGGGAGGGACAGGGCAGAGCCAGGACCCACATCAGGTCTGTCCCCGGAGTCTGTGCACTCGGCCAGCTGGCCCAAAACAATCTGGCTACTAGGAAGGGACTCTGACCCCTAAGTCCTGTGTCCTTTTATATTATAAATATCTCATTTTATAACCATCTGTTGAAGACCCTCCACAAAGAACAACACGGCCTATGCGGAGAGGAAAGAGTCCATTGTTTTTAATTTCAGATAATGCAAATGGACTTTGAAAAGAATGCTGCCTGTTTAGGGAATGAGTCCAAAGTCCTGCCGTGTCTGTTAATAAACTATATTAATTATTTGCAAACATGCAAAATGTAAATGAGAACTTATTTATTTTACTACAAATTGCAAGTTCCTTGACTTTCAGGGACTAATTCACATAACCAAGCTATTCACCTCATAAGAGGGAAAAACAGGAGAAAAGTTAATAGAACCTACACATTTAAAAAGAACAGAACAGGTACGATGCTGACCGGCAGACTTCTGTGTCTACTGCTGACGACAGAGAGAGAGAGAGGCCCAGAAGGAAGGAAGCGCTACCCAGAACCTATCGACTGCATTAACCAAAAGGCAACGTGATCCCGAAGTCGACTATTTTGCAAACTGTAGCAACTACAGTTTACAGAGAAATCTCTGTGCTTTACAGGAAAGACCAGTATTTTATTTCGTATTCGTATTTTCATCACAGGTGCTACAATTAACATCCTAGCTAAAAGAGGTCACGGCCCAAGCCTTCATTAAAAAAAAAGAAAAGAAAAAATGAGGAAAAGCAGCTTAGCAATTATTCTCCATAGGAAAGATGACTATAAAATAAGTGCATCTCATAAATTATTTGCAGACATGTCCATATTAGAATGAAATAAGATCTTTCAGAGGATAACACACCTGTGACATGGATAATTGCCCTCATTCACAAATAATAAGTGGTCTACCAGATGTTTAGCCCCACACAGACATGCAAGACAAAGCAGTAGGAGAGAGCATTTCTGCTCAGACCTAGCCGGTCTTTCATCCTTGATAAGCGCTCAAGCTGTGCCAGCAGCTCCGCTGGAAAAGTAACCAGAATCGCGGCGGAGTCCTACTGTTCAGCACTGACATTCCTCTCAGCTCCGAGGCTCACAGAGCAGCCCACGGGCTCATTAGAAGTCTCGAGCCGGAGTTAGATGCCCACATTTCTTTCATTTACTTTTCAATTTTGACAGATGCACATGCGATAGACTTCCTTAAATTTCAAGGATTTCGTCAAGATAAAATAGGCATTGCAAAACTAAATAGAACTTCAATATGTGATGAGAAACAACTTTAATGCATATGATGCGATTCTGGAAAGTAAATATTTATCACTTTATTATTCAAATAATGCTTCTACTTTAACCACTTTTGTTCTTGGTAATAGTCGATCTACCAAAAGCGCCATCTAAAATAAAGGCTGCACTAGCTGAGTGGATGCAGAAAACATTCCTGGTGAGCTGTTTGGAGTTCAGTGGTAGACCGGGTACACCAGTGGCAAATACAGAGCTGAGAGTTACTTTTTTCATAGCTGAAACCAAACATTTAAACATTACGGCAGTATTGTGTATATTCCATACTGTTTGGTGCTGACACACGATAGATAATTAGTAATAAATCATGTCCACAAGCTCACTCTCAGAAGACTCTCCAGATTGTTATAATAGTGCACTAAATGTCTTTTTAGACTTGCTGGTCACTGAGGTCAGCCTAACATCTCTCCTATTAACATCAAATAATTAATACTGCGTGAAGTCAGAGTTGATTCCCAGGACAACAAACTCATATAATCTCAGATCCATCACCAAGCACTCAGAGGTCGCGCTAACCAAGAAGAGGTACTGCGCGCACTCCTCTTCCCTCCCTGCTGCTGGGGCGGCTCGCAGCCCTCCGGGAAAGGCCTCTGGTAGAGCCCGGCCCTCGAGGGGCGAGCATGAGCAGCGATTCATAAGGCCTGAAGAAGGAGAAGGCGAAGCCGAGGTGGGGATGAGAGACAGCGGGAGCCCACGGCGCTTCCCATCTCTGTTTTCCCTGTTCAAGGGCCGTTGAGCCCTTATGATCCCACAGTTTAGTTGTGAGACTTGTACTTGAATTCTTTGAAATAACAATCTCCTTTTCTGGCCTCAGTTAACTGGATTCTGTAGTGTACAAAGAGATTCATCAAACCCTATTGAGCATGTGCAGCATTTAAGTGAATTTCTAAACATTTTCTTTCAAAATTATAGTTAGCTCATATGCAATGTAAAAACTACAATATAAGCAAAGACTGAGAGGCAAAACCAAGCATGGGGGCCTGCTAGGCTCGGAGCTCTTGCCTAGCAGGAGAGAGACTCTGGGTTTAAGGCCCAGCACAGAAAGGAAGAAAGGAAGGGAGGGAGGGAGGAAGGAAGGAAGAAAGGACGGAAGAAGGGAAGGAGAAAAGGAAATAAGCATGATACATCGAGAGAAAGAAAAACAAGTAGTGCCAGAATACATGGCTTTTGCAGTAGAGAGGAAGGAAGTCATTTTATCAAGAGGAAAACCAAAGAGCAACACCAGCAGCACAAGGGCATCTCAACAGGCGGGAGCTCTCTGCAGCGCCCCTAAGCAAGGGAGGAAGATGGCGAACACTAGGCTTTAAGAAATTATAGGTGAAGGATAAAGACATAAAGTACTAGGCAGCTAAATGCAGGACATACATACAAGACTTCTGGGTACAGGACTGAGGAGGAAGGAAATCGGAGTCCGTATTTCATAAGAGTTATTGACTAGGAGGAGGTAGAAACTGATACTCATGAGGACCCGTCATATGTCAATCATGGCTTTAAATCACGATGTCCCCATTTAAATGTGTGTGTACTTACCCACAAAGATATGTACACTCCCATAAACACACATTTTACCCTTCATTACCACTTACATACTAATAGACCATAATCACCATTTTAACTGAGAAAGCTGAGGCTGAGATATTAACTTTGAAGTTCCCAAGTTTGTGTAGGACAGAGAGAAAGAAACAAAGCTGACTCAAATGCAAAGCTGTCTGTCTTAGTCACTTTTTCATCACTGGGACAAAATATCTGACACCTGCAACTTAAAGAAGAAGTTTATTCTGGTTCATGTTTTAGAAGTTTCAGTCTGTAGTCTGCTGGCTCCGGGCAGAAGCGTCCTGGTGGAAAGGTCATGGAAGACAGGAAGCAGAGAGGCTGACTGGGAGGGTAAACAATTCCAGGTCACACGCAGAGTGACCCACCTCTTCCAACCTGATTTTACTTCCTAACAGGAAATCAGTTATAATGCCCCTAATCCGATCACCTTTCAAAAGCCCCACCTACAATCCTATCGTAACTTCAGACTTTGGGGGGACATCTAGATACAAACCATAACACTGACCTATTTTCTGATATCTCTCAAGGGTAATTAGATTCAGAAAACAAAAGAGAGGATGCAGCCCACACGAAAATGGAAACAGCCTGAAGGCAGTTGGAAATATAATCTAAATAACCTTCCTTAAAATAGTGCATGATTTCAGACCAATATAATGTTAGCTTTGAAAGTTGTGCACATCAGAGATAAATGTGAAAACATGAAATAAGTAACATCACAAACTGATTAAAGCAAAAAAAAAAAAAAAATGATTTGCATAATCCAGCCAAGAGGAAAGAGATATGTATGGTGTATTTACACTTAGCAAGACCAGGAATTACGTGTGTGCAGCTCAGTCCTGTGACCCAAGGATTTAACCCAGTGCCTGTCACATAGTATTTCAATTACTATTTTAAAAATTTGAATTAACTGGGAAAAGTCTTTGATAGGTTTATGTAAATCCGGGAGGTTTTAAAATAATGGAAGAAAGATAACTCGATAAATTCGGGAAGGCCCACTTTGCAGACGGGAAGCAGACCAGAGAAATCACGGTGGAACGACAGAGACCTGAGAAGGGCTGGAAGGGCCAGAGCTGTCCCTGTGACTCTTACCTGGAAAAGAGCTGCAGGTGAAAGAAGAGACTCTGCCCCTCGTGTGAAGCCGCGAGAAGCAAACATCAGACTGCATTTTCCAGCTTCTTCACGCTGACTCTTCCCAAGATGTTTACACTTAGTGGCTTCAGGTGCCGCCCATTCCTGGGAAAGTTCTTCTCGGCCGCCAGCTCCAGGCGGAGGGCAGTAGGGCCGATTTTTTGTTTATTTTGGGTTTGGGCTTTTGGGTGTTGCTTTTTCCTGTGGATCACGCTTCCATTCAAATTCCACAGTCTGCCACAGAGACGGAGCTCCTGTCCATACAGCGGCACGTTACTGTCACCCTCTAGACGGGGCCTGGCAGCCATTTGCCACCTCAGAGCCTCAGCTGTGTGAGATGACGCGCAGACAGACTTTTGTTTGCTTTAAAGGTAAGCAGACAGTCTGGACCGTTTGCTCTCACCTAAGTGTGTTCCCGGAAGGCTCCCTGTGCGGCGGGTCCAAGGAGAGAGATTTTGTCACATTCAGCTAGACCTCAGCAGAAGTCCACAGATACCATGTCAGAGTAACCCTGGAAGACCTAGTTCACATAAGCATAAATAATTTTTAATACATTTAGTTGTTTTTCAGAAAAAAAATTTCAGCAGTAATTTTTTCCAGATAAAATTTTATCCAGTTTTTCTTCCCCCTTCCCAAAGAAGTAACTACTACTACAATACTAAAAACCAAGCTTCCCAGATGTGTGTGGACTTGAGGAAATAGAAGTGACACCCTGGCCTGGTCTCTGAATTCTTGCAGGCTCTAGGGCAACTCTAGAACCCTTAAGATTCTAAGCACAAATAGTAAGTAAAATGCGAAGTTCGTTAATCAACTGATAGACTTACTGTCAATAGATTAGTTACTTGAATTTTTATTACAGCTGGACATGAAACAGTGGTATACTAGCATAGGTCAGACTTCTTAAAGAGCAGGTTTCTGGGTCCCCGCCCCAGAATTCCAGCGCAGCAGACCTGGAGCGGGACCCTCGATCTCGGGACCCATGATCTGCATGTCTAACAAGCTCCTAGGTACAGGGTACTGTTGCTCCAGAGAGCACACATAGGGAATTAGAATTACAATTACTAGCTGTTTTTCTAAGAGGACTTAGGGCAGGTAGAACATGGGCCTCCAAAGATGCTCACATCCTAATCCCTGTGACTTGTGACTGTGTGATGGTCCAAGGCCAAGGACAATTAAAGTTTCGAAACTGTGAATCGGCTCTCCATGACATGGGTGGGGGGCGCATGGCACAGCTGGGTTTCAGTGCCACGACAGCACCCTTAACTGTGGAAAAAGGTGGCAGGAGGGTGAATGCTTGGTGGGGTGTGAGGATGCTACCAGCTATTGTGGGCTCGAAAGCATCGTGGGGCTTGGAGGTGGGCACCACTAAGGAAGGCGGCAGCATCTAGGAGCTGGATAAAGCCCACAGACAGAATCTACTGCAAGTCCCTGGAAGGGGACCCAACATAGGACCCTAGAAATTGTGTTTTGATGAAGCATTCTGGAAAAAGAAACCTTGTGTAAAAATAAAATAGCGTTATCTGGTTTGGGGTAATTTTTTGTTGTGGCTCTAGTTTCCATTTGTTTTCTTTGCCCAGTGGCCAGGTGCTACGCTAAGGAAAACACCTCTGTGAATGTGAGTCCTGGCGTCTAGGACAAGTCGCATCTGTGGCCCCAACTTGCTCATCTACAAAGTGAAGGTCTGGAACCTGTGGTCCAAGGGCCTCCCCAAGCCTCAGATTCGGCAGTCCTATGCCTCTTGGATTTGCCTCTGCCTCTGCCATTGCGCTAGGAGGCCCAGCCTGTGGCCAGCAACACTAAGTCTTGTGAACTCCTGGGTTGGCTAAGAATAAGAGAAAATTTATCGTTGACGCAAGCCAAGAAAAAGTTTTACTTTTAAGGCCTTAAACCCTAGGAAACAATTGTTCAGATTAGCTACTCAGGACCAATTAAAAGTGTGTCACTGAATTCCTACCGCATTCCCAGACCACCTCACTGAAACAACTTCCTCAGCCAAGAAGCAAGCCTTGCTATCTTAATTGCTGACTTGAAAAACAACAAAAATTCACCAGTGTAGCCCAGTGACTAGTGGTCTACTCCAAAAGGAAAAAATTTCCCTGAAACAATGTTATTTTTCCAGCTAAAATTCATGAAACCATAGTCAATAATGAAAGGGGTTGGGACAAGTTAAGCAATTCAAAAATCTAAATATGAGTTTTAAGATATTTAAACAATGCTTGTAGACTGTCATTCGTGTAGATAATTATGAAGAACCAAATTTCAGCCTGAAGATTAAATATAAAATTCAAAAAAATTAAAGCTACTTTATTTCCCTCGCCTAGTCCATTTCAGGCGCCATTTCCCAAAACACAGCCTATTAAAAAACTCTGTAAATACTGGGCAGAACCCACACATGGGAACAGCATGCGGAACTCTCTGAAAAGATGCCCAAAAATTTATCCCCTGCTACTCAAACAAGTTGGAGAGGGTTCAGAGAAGATCTGGAAAACTAACTTCAGGAGGAAAATTGAAGTCCAAGTTTTGTCACCCAGGAGAGACACAAGTAAAGTGGGCTCTTAAAATGGCCTTAATGCAGAAGTTCACAGCCATGGTGTGCATGTGACCGAAGCCCTGGACCCCAGAGGGGCTGACTCAGTGGTTCCGAACTGGGCCCCGGGAGTGCACATTTCTTCTGAGCGCTCTGATGACGCTGCTGCGTGTGGTTCCTGGACCACACTTGATGAAAAACCAGTTGAGAAGCTTTTACTAAACAAGCACAAGAGGAACCCACACAGCTGCTCTGAATCTCTGCCGCAAAACAAGTGAAACTCAAGACACTTGGTTCCAGAGTGGAAACCAGACTCCAGGTTAGCAAAGGTCCTTAGAGGGACCCTGTACAGCAGCAGTGGAGAGCTAATGGCACACAGATAATGGGGAAGAGGAAGCAGAAAGCCTGCCAGCTCCTAAGGAGTCCTTAGGTCCTTAGATGGGGCTCTTAAAGGGGCGGCTCAGATCAGCACACAAGGG
Source organism: Hystrix cristata (assembly GCA_004026905.1). Lineage (NCBI taxonomy): Eukaryota > Metazoa > Chordata > Mammalia > Rodentia > Hystricidae > Hystrix > Hystrix cristata. Next base: position 15,839 of record PVJO010003210.1, on the reverse strand, counting down.
GCCCTTGAAAACTTGTTACAAATGCAAATTATCAGGCCCTCCAACCTAGTAGAGCAGAAATTCAGCCAGTATTAAACAAATTCTACAAAAAGATGTGTGTGTGGTGAAAAGACAAGTTGTCTAAGAGCCTGGCTTTCTTGAGAGTGGGTGAATAATTTCCTCAGGCTGAGCTCCAGTTTCTTCATGGGAGGGGTTTATAATCCCTTCGCCCACTATGGTAGCAAAAGACTGAAGATCACAGGAAGCAAGATACATAAAAATATTTTGCAATCTGAAAGCTCCAAATAGATGTAAGTTATCCCTATAGCTATATATGCAATCACACAAAGTAGCACTTTGGAAAAAATCATCCTATTCACTGTAGAAACATTAATGGAGCACCCGTGTGTCAGTCATCATTTTCTAAAATAGAAACACAGAGATAAGTTACTTCTGCCATTTGGTAATCTGTCGATCGGAGGTTGTCAGGCAAAACCTCATGAATCAGGGAGCAAGGCCACAGGATTTGAAAGTGGACATAATTCACCTTGCTAAAGGATCAAATGTTCTATGCACCGCCCACGAGAATCTGAATTCCTGAGGGCGGAGGGCTTGCCTTGCTCAAGGCTCTGTGCAGCTCTGTGGCAGAGTCACTTAGGACTCTTGCACATCACTGCCTTCTTTTGCAAAAAAACGAAAAAAAGAAAGAAAGAAAAACTAGCAAGTAAACTTGTTTAACAGGAATAACAATTCCACCGGCAGAAGAATGAATATTGAAGGCCATTAGATGCTTGCAGCTCTTTTGTTTCCATTCCTTAAAGAGTTTGTTGTATTAAAAACACCAACAAGAAAGAGATAGTGTAAGTTTTCTTACTCTGTTACTGTATTTAAAATGTATATTTAAAAAAAATTGTGTAATTATTTTAAGTGACTTATTTTAAAATTACCTCCTGTGGAGTCCTTAACTGTGGTCATGGAAGAGTGAAGCACAGATCTGTCCTAAGGGCAGATTCCTTCTCAGAAATCCTTACAAAATTTAGATGCTGAAATCATCCACCCAGTCAGTCTTTACTTCATTAATTCCACATTTATTGAATGAATACGTTAATTAATTAATTCCATTAAGAAATCCTGGTTTTTTGTTTTTTTTTTTTTCTTTTTGATCCTGGAATGAGATCAGCAGGCCATTGGGTTATGCTGGGCCTTTCCACCCAACAAAGTAATGACACATCTTTGTTAGCAGAAGGCTCTTAAAACAAAACAAACTCTGCTTTCAGTTCCTAATCGAAGTTAGTGGGCCCGGATGGAAAGCTTCAAGGACAACTTTTGTTTGCCAGCTTCTCTGCAAGTAGGGGTTTGCTAGTGGCTAAAGGAGTGTCCCTTGTTAGGTTCCCTTCTGCAGATAATGAAGTGTGTCTGTCTCTTGAGCTGATGGCTGAAAACATTCCATCTACCAGTGAGGGATTAGACACACATGTAATTAGTGGTCCCCATTCCAAAGAGAAGATGAAACTCATTAATAAATCATTAGGCTTTGTGAATTTTTATTTTTTCCATTTCCTCCAACCACCCACATACTGGTGGCAAAATAGACTGCAGCTATTATTTTTAACACGGGGAGCTTGGAAGATTCTGGATCCCTTTAAGCAGGCATTAAGACCTCACAACTAAGGAATTATTAATACAGTTAATTGTGAGGACTTACTTTTTTCTACCCAAAGTGGGAGTTCTAAGGCATTTTGCTAATTTCTCAAATAACTCCTTTTAGCGGGCTCTATTTTTAATTTTGGTTTAGAAACTCATGCTTTGTATGTTAAATTTAAGCAGTCCTAAATTGGAGGCGGAACCTTGTAATTCAAATCTGTTCCTCTGCGCCCTGTCACTCACGGGGGTAGCTCCTCAGTAGCACCTAGGAGTGGCGCTGGGCCTTCCTTCAGAGCCCACTCGGACTCTGAGCAGCGGAACGCAGGAAGCCAGAGAGCAGAGAGCAGGGAGCTCTGGAGACTGCCACGCTCGGATCTGTCTCTAGTTCTTCTCTGCTGCTGCCTGTCATCTGCCTCTTGGAACACAGACATCCCCACGATCCATGGCATGGGGACCTTCCAGGGCTTCCGACAACAGATGTTCCTCCAAGCCCGTTCCACTTCCTGTCTCACCGTGTTGGAGACAGAAGATGCACGTCTGTCTCTTGCCCCAGAGGTAGGAAGCCCGGCCTGGTGCAGGCCCTTCTGGACCCCACGCAAGAAGCCCTACAGCTTCTGCAGCACCTCGCAGTCCTACTTTGCAGGACAGTGGAACTTTTCTCTGATCACTTTGATTTTGACTCAATTATACATCTGTTGCTTTATATAAATGCACAGTTTAGGACTTAGTTACAAACCCTTGTATTTCAAGAATCATCACTAAGATTTGGCCTTAATAAATCACAAGGGTACTGGAGAAAGAGATGTTGAGAGAAGGGAGCCTCTCCCCACCGTGTGGGCTGCAGCCCATCGTATAAATATCATTTCCAAAGATGCATCCCTGTATTGAGAAGTGTTGCAGTAGAAACACACAGAAAGCAACGTGAGTGCATTTACAGCGAGGTCCCGTGAGCAAGCGAGGCAGCCTCAGGACCAAGATCAGAAATGGACACCTCTTCTGGGAAGTGCTGCGGACACTTGGATTCCTCCCACACAGCTTTGCCTTCAGTTCTTCCACTGGTACTTTGCATTCTTTGATCCTCTTCTTGACTTCCTTTTCTTTCTTGGATTCATTGTTTTGTCCCAGAAGTCATTACCTGTCCTTACGCTCTCTTCTGAGTTGTCCCAATTGCTCTAAATCTTTGCTTCTCCAGGTGTGGCCCTCGGACTTCCCACGTCTGTGCCCTGTGTAGTCTGGGAACTCTCAGGCTAACTGAATTAGGAGCTGCACTTCACAAAGTCCTCTGATGATCTGTACACACGCTGAAGTTTGGGATGCAGGGATCCAGATATTTACATAACTGGAATTAAGGACTATGCTATAATTACTTTAAAATAAAGTAGAAGCTATGAAATCTGCATTCATTTCTGTTATTATTGTCTTGAAGTCATGAGTTAAACACAAAATCTAAGATTGTTGAGGCAGGATCCACTTCATTCTCTGTGTGTCTTTTTATAAGTAAAGACAGAATGAGCTGAAAGAAAAAATTTAGTGTGTGTGTGTGTGTGTGTGTGTGAAAACTCCATACACATAGAAAATGAGCAAGTTAAAACTGCAAAAACTAAAATATATGTAATTCTAATTAATATATAAATATAAATTATGTATTATCTATTAGCTATTTTCTATAGTTTATAATTCACTCCCATTTCTATGATCACACTAACTAATGATCACTTATTAAATGAATTTTCTAGCATTATGTTTTGTTTTGTTTTGTTTTTTTTTTGGCCTGCAAATCTTAGTGGGAGATGCATCTTTCAGCAGCTTGTCTTTGTGAGGGGCCATCCAGTTTTTTGTACCCTCAGAGGTGGGGAAGCCATAGCAAGAAGGACATATGAAGTTTCTTTAAAGCCACAATACATGGTAAGGCAGCCTGACATACTGGCTCTCCGCCTTGTAGTAAGGGAGGCCTTCCTTACAGCCTTTCTCTTTTGAGGCTGGACTCTACTTTCCATCTTACTGCCCATTTCCTGAACCCTAAAATTCCACCCCGAAATATCTTCAACTCTTAGCTCCTGGAATAATTAATGTAATTATTCTTTAGTCTTTGAGAGAATAAGGTTATTCCTGTGATTGATATCCAATTGAAATGAATTTATTTCACATCAGTTGTTTTCTTTTTTCTTCTCTAAAGTTACCTTGTTTCTACTAGAATTTTACATCCAAGCCGTTCCATTAGTCAGCACAGCCATATTTACCTTTCATCTGTTGGGGGTCGTGAATTCACAGATGCACAACAGTTTATCATCTTGTCAGCGTGGACAGTTGTGCATAATAATACCCCAGAATGCTGTGCATTTGGGACCCCAAGGTCTGCACTCCACCATTTTTCTGCACAAATGTTGGGTGTGTTTCTTTCGGCTTCACTTCACAGCCACCGTTTTTTCTGCATTCAGCAGCACATGTTGCTGATTCCTCCTGATGTGTGAAGATTTTCACAGCTGTATGCAACACACATTCCTCCACCCGAAGAGCTGTTTCATCCCTTTAGGACTAACATCAGAATAAAGCAAGAAAGACACTCAGTCTTCCCCGCTCTGTTAGAACAGGGCTAGAAACCCCATAGTTTTACTGGCTATTGCTAGAAAGACCAGGTAATTTAGATGTTTCTAAGAGTCCTTGCCAAAGGCAAATATTACGGATGGCAAAAATCATGGAGGTACAACACGCACAATTTTTAACTCTCATTTTGAAAGTATTAAATAATAGGTGGTATGTTGAAATAGATGTTAGGGTACCAAGCTGATTATCAGACCAACTGCATATACAAAATAATATTAAACCTCCAGAGAACTTTAGGCAAAATAGTAGATGAAGTAGCACACTTTTATAGAATTTGATAATTATTTTTGAGTAGTACCAGTTTATAAAATGATTGACCTGTTGAACTTTTCCATACTAAATATCTTAAGTAGCCCTTAATTTCTCATACAGTATTATTTAAACCTTCCAGAAATGTAAGCACTCTCACATGTATCCCCTAAGCCGAAAGTCAGTAAGAGTTAATAGTGATTTCCATGTCCAAACACAAATAAGCTCCGGGTGTGAGCGGGGGTTTGGAATGATTTCTCACCACCACTGCTAAGTGGCCAGTTTATGGCTCCCTATGGCCGTCAAAGACGGGTCCTCTCAGCATCCTGTGTCTGTAGAGTGGGCAGAATTTATGCTTCATTGAATATCTTTGCCCTAATCTAAGAAAAAACGGTTTATTTACTACCAGGATTATGATTCAGCACATTTCAATCTCCCAGTAAGTGACACCTTCAACCTCTCCCTTTTACAGGAAATAAGGATGACAAGAGAAGGACCTTGCTGCTGAAATCATGGGCCAGAGCAGTGAGGACTCCGACCAAAGAATGACAAGAGGGAGCTTGGGACACTCATGCTGGCTGCAATGACATGAAGGACAGAGGGGAAGTCTTGGCACTGGAATTACGATGTCAAAAGAACTTGTTGACACAAGTGTAATCTCCACCAACGATCTAGAAGGAATTTTAGAGAAGAAAAAGATTTGAAATAACTGAAGTAGCACCTCACTTTTTCCTGGTTCCATGATGAGACAGCATTCTAGATACTTGGAACTGGCAAGTGCAAGGTCTCTCCCTAGAAAGGGCACATGTCTGAATAAACGATTTGGTAGGCAGTTCGGGCAGTAGGCAGTCAGAGCATCTGAGTTAGGGATATTCGGCGCTGGCTAAAATCATCTCATCGTTCAGCGCAAACCTTACACAGGAGCAATGAGAAATGGCAGAGAACTCCTTCTTTATTTCAACAAAGAGCTTACAAAACACAACCCACAAAACACGACAGATCATTCCATTTGTGGGATGCCACCAGAGGAGTATTTAGAGTGAAATTTATAGCTCTAAAAACCAGTGTTAGAAAAGACAGGTCTCAAATCAGCCACCTCAACTTCTGCTTTAAGAAATTAGCAAACTAAAAGAACCTGGAAACAGCCGACATGGCCACTGACAAGTTGATAAAGTGTGGCAATCTATACAACAGGATGGCGCACAACTCTGGTAGAGAAGGAACTGGTGGTGTAAGAAACACCACAGACAAATAGCACAGTATTTATTCTGTGTACAAGAAGCCAGACAGAAAAGAGTACACACTGTGCATTTCCACTTACATAAAATGCTGGATAATACACTGCCCACAGCGGCAGAATGTGCAGTGATCTGAGCATAGGGAGGGCCAGGCAGGAGATTAGAAAGTGGCCCAAGGAAATTTGGGGTGTGGTTGTCTTATTATCTTCATTTATGATTATCTTATGTTGATGTTTTCATGGTTGTATAACTGTCCAAATGTGTACAATTGTACACTTTGAATGTGCAGTTTACTACATGTCAGTTACAACTCAGTAAGACCCTTGAAGGACACGGACTCTGTCCCGTGGCTCTAGAAGGTGGCAGCTCCCTGAAGGGCCCCCTGGGTACAGGCTGTATGTCAGAGAGGCAGCCTTGGAATCTGCTGCTGTCACATGGGGCATTTGACAGTTGCACCAGCGAGGTCCACCGTGGCGAGCCAGAACCCGACCTCCATCAGTCAAAACTCCCTCTACTTCTAGGCCTCTGGTCCCTGAGTTTCCTAATATCTTCTCCTGGCCCCAGTAAATAAGTCAAGTCCTTCACCTCTCCTCACACACACACTTGAGCTCCTTCCCTTCCACACGAAGGACACGAACAGGCCACCGCCTGAAGTTCTGCCCACCCGCAAGGCGGACTGGAGAGCCGACGCAGCCCATACTCAGCACACGCCCCATCTCAGTTTAACCTTTTCCGTCCTTGATTCGCCGTCAAGAAGCGACAATCACGCTGGGTCACTGGCTGGACTAAGGAGAGTCACTGGCGCGGCAAGGGTGTGTGGCACGTGTTCCGACCGCCCCCATCACACGGCTTGCTTGAAAGCCTTGGACCTGCCCTAGTGGGAAGCTGGTGTTTACATTTAACGTGATTATTCACGTGTTGCAATTTGAGTCTATCATCCACGAACTTCTTTATTTACCTCATCTGTTCTTAGTTGCATTTGCTTCCTTTTGGGTCAATATTTTGCTTCATTTTGTTGGCTTATTAACTGTGGTGCCTCACTGTGGTATTGTGGCGGTGACTTCAGAAGGCAGCATACTGACCTGCAACTCAGCAGTTTACTTTCAAAGGAGAAGGTGCTGCTGCGCATTTCTCACAGAGTCTTAGCACACACCCATTTCTTCTTTTCCAGACTTTATACTATACTTGTCATGGATTTTTACTTTCTACATGTTCTAAACCCTGTAGTATATTATTATTACTAAACAGTTATGAGCTTTAGATATACTTTAAATGTTTTTCTTTTTATTAGTATGTATTTGTGATACACAATAATTACAATCTTCTGGGGGAATCGGTACATGTATGTGTCACATCTTAATCATTCTTACTTCTCCCCTTCCCACCCTCAGCCCCCAGCCCTAGTTCCCCTTCCCACATGTAGCTACCGCTTCTGGTCCATTTGATTTCTTTGTGTAGATCTAGATTTTCATCAGACATAATTTTCCTTCTAGATGAAAATTCTTAACATTTGTTGAAAGTATGATCCACTGGTGGTAAGATTCGCTGCTGGTTACCGTTTATGTGTCTGTAACATCTTACTTAGCTTTGGTTTTGAATAGTATGTATTCTAGCAGAGGATTCTAGGTTGACAGCTTTTATTTTTTCAGTAATTTAAAGACCTCGCTTGGCTACCTCCTAGCTTGTATTGTTTGCAGGGAGGATCTGACATCATCTCTCTCTCCTCTGTATGGAACATGTCCTCTTTCTGAAGATTTTCTTACCACTGCCAATTTTGAGGAATTTGACTATGATGTGCCTCAGTGTTGTTTCTCTCTTGCTTCTCTGCTCGGAGTTTCCTGAAGTGTCTTAGGACTGTGGGGGTGAGTGGTCCTCATCGGGGTGGATGGTTCGGGCCCTTATTGCTCAAATATTATTCTGCCTTGCCTTGGTCATTGAACACTCAAACCAGTCATCTACAGGCCCCTGGCAGGCATCCCATGGATCCCTGACGTTGTCTTCGCTTGTCTTTTCCGGATAGTCTCGAGTCCTGCGCCTTCAAGTTCACTGACCTTTTTTCTCGCAATGTGTCATGTTCTGTAACTCTCACCTGGTTATTTTTTCTCACGCATTTTCATTTTCATCCCTAGAAACTTGAGTAAGGTTTTTAATGTCTGTATGGAATCTCGTTACACCTGTTCAGTGTGTATATAATGTCGGCGTGAGTTCTAGGTTGGGTTCCGTTGACTGCTTCTCCTCATTTCTTCACATTTCTTATGTTTTTTATGCCTGGTAATCTCTGGATATCAGGCATTATAAATTTTATCAGTTAGCTGTTAGATAGTTTTGGATTTCTGTCAATCTAGAACTCTGTTATAGGTTGCAGTTAAACTACTTGGAAACCACTTAACCCTTTCAGTCCTTCTTTATGACTTATTGGAAGGTGACTAGCGGGGCTCAAAATAGGGCTCATTATTCTCCCCTGCCAAGGTCAGACCGTCCCGAATGCTCTGCTTAATTCCCTGTTGGTCATGAGTTTTTCCAGTTTGGCTTGAGTGTACAGCACTATGCCCAGCCCCGAGTGAATGCCAGACGTTCTCTCTAATGCTGCGGGACATTCTTTTCAGCACATATATGCATCCCTTAACGCACTGAGGGGCGCTGGAGGGAGACCCTCTGGAGGCCTCCAGTGTGCCCTTCCTGTGAGCGCTGTCCTCTTAGACAGTCGATCCTACGAATCCCACTGCCTAACCAGGCTGGACTCAGCTTCACTGGTCAACTCAGCGTGTTTGCCTGACCTTCTCGTTCTTCCCCTCCCCGTGCACAGCATAAAACCTCTCAAAGTGTTAAACAGGGAGGCACACACGTCACTGTCTCAGTTGCTGTCTCACTGCTGGGACACAATACCCAACACTCCCGACTTACAAGAAGAGAGGTTTATTTTGGTTCATGGTTTCAGTCCACGGTCAGCTGGCTCCAAGGCAGAAACAGCCAGGTGGAAGGACGTGGAGGGAAGACAGTTGCTCACGCCGTGGCAGCCAGGGAGCAGAGAGAGAAGGGAGGATCCAGGGACAGGAATGCACCCCGGGGACCACCTGCAACCAGGCCCCGCCTCCTAACAGCACAGTCAGCTATGAACTCATCCAGGGATGAATCCACTGATGGACGTGGCACCCCACGGTCCAATCATTTCCCCACATGAGAGGTTTGGGGAACATTTTAGATCTAAACCATAACAATTATTATGCTTGTTTCTTGTCTCTCAAGGGTCACCCTCCTTTGTGAATGATATCAATGTCTCGAAAACTATTGTTTGATATATTTTGTCCAGTATTTTTGTTCGTTTGTGGTGGAAAGGTAAACATGGTGCTTGTTTCTCCATTTTGGCCAAAAGCAGAGGCTGGAACAAGGCATGACTGAGCCGCACTTTGGAGAAAATATCTTTTAAGTTTGAAGCATCATCCTTCAGGCTGCTGTATTCATAATAAACCCACATAGGCCATATCCCCAGCACGTGGACTGAAAGGGTCTGAGAAGCGAGGGAGAGAAGCAGGAGGCGTTGTGCTTCCCATCACTCTTGGTGATCCACGTGGGGACCTTGGCTTCCCATCCCCGCACCTTGGGTCCTGCCCATTTGGAGGTGCTGAACATTTCTGCCGGGCTACACTGCAGAAATCTGTCCCAGTGTCAAGCTCTAACTCCCGCCCTGTTATTTTCGGCTCCCTGTGTGGAGGGACCGGCATCCGCATCACCCTGGCAGTGGTGACCACCTGATCTTTAGGAGGAAAGCTGCTCTTCATCCGGTACAGGCGCAGGGGCACTTGCTCGGCAGTCACATCACTCATTGGCAGCTCTTGATGCTCTCTTCAATTTTCATGGTGAATAAACAGGGCAGCCGTGAGCCAAGAAGAGCGAGGCAACGAGGGGTGCAAGATCTCCCCGGGGATAGGAGCTGGGTCGCACGGCTCGGCAGTAGGCTGCACATCAGCGGCAAGGAGCAGATTTAAAGGTGACGGCAAGATTTCCAGCCCAAGCAGCTGGAAGAAAGGCATTGAGAGGAGCAGGTTTCCGAGAGGTGCGAAGCTGAGTTTTGAACATGTTAGCTTTTGGATACCTAGTAAATATCCAAGTACATCTTTCAAGTAGGCGGTTATGGGCAGAGAAGCTGAAAAGATGTTTGGAAGCTGTCTGAAATCTCCACAAACAGACCGGAAGCGCGCTCGGAGTGCTGCCTGGGCTCCGGTGGCGTGTGGCAGCCACGTTTGGAGGCCAGGACTCGTCTGCACGCAGCATCTGCCCCTGATTTCTGACATCTGCACTCAGATTTCCCCTTCACAATGTCTCCCTTTTCCTTCACCTCCTACCGCCCTTGACTTTTCAAGGGAAATATTGCAAATATTCTTTCAAACAAGTACTCTTTGCCCATTTTGGGTGTCTACGAAGGCCTGTGGGGATGGCTGTGAGCCAAGGAATTTGTCTAAGAAGCAGAACACGGCTTCCTTGGGCATGGTGTCATCAGCACAGAGAGAGGCTTGTTCCGAAACAAAACAGAGCCGCACAAAACAAGACCCCCCCGACTTCTTTCTTCCTCTAGAAGCCTCTTCTCCTTTTTCTCTTTTCCAGAATAACTCCCCACTCTACAGGTCTGATGCCATCTCTCAGAGTGTCTACTGAACTACTGGGAGGCTTCTAGGTCCAACCATGGCCACAAGAGTCCGCACGCCATGCCACCGGCAAGAAGTCTGCATGCCTGAGTGGGGTTTTACATCCCTGCGCTTTGGGTTTGGGGCTAGATCATTTCCAAGGGCCTTTCCAACTCTACAATTCTATTAACTATGAAATAATTTAAACTGGTCAAGAAATCTCAATGTTAATTTGAACCAAATGCAGAACGGGGCGTAGTTTATATCAAGCTCTAATTCTAATTGTCTAAGAAAGGATTAGTAACCAGAAGATTCCTGGTGCTCCTGATACCAGCAACAGCTTTTAGCCTTGGTGAGTAACCTGAACTACAGCCTCTAAAGACACAAGCAAGGAAACATTTACCTACCTCAAGGGAGGCTTCAGAAGGTTTCATTTGTTAATTCTCTTTAAGTGCTTTGACTCAGCAAAGCCTACCAGAGCATCAGTACTGGGAGTTATTACTCAGCTTTCCAAGCCTGGGTTTCCATCCACTGTGCAGAACAGCTTTTTGGTTCTTACTGTGAAAGGCAAGCAAGGATGCCAAAGTCTTCCTGACTCCCCACAGAGTTGCCTATTTTAAAAAAGATTAGCATTCTATAAATACCAATCACTGAACCAACTTTTAAAAATAAACTAATTTATTCCAGCAGTGAATGGAAATTATTTTTATTAATATTAAGATTATTCTTCTCCCATGATAATAGCTGTTAGTATAATATACTAAGAATAACCTCTTATTTACGTGGTCCATGGGAATTTCTGAGAACTATCAGAAAGAGTCACTGGGAAGGAACAGGCTAGAAAAACCCACGAATAGAGTGAGAAGAAGCTATTTTGAAAAGCTTAGTTTTCCCATGTAGAGTTGTTAAACTATAACTAAATAATGCCAACAAAACTAGAAAACTTGGGGAGAAAGAATAAAAGCTCAAACTGACTACCTTAAATGTTCAGCTGGATATTCCATCCAGCAGAAAAAAATTTCCACATAGCTTTTCCCGTACTGTTTATTGATGTGTCTTTGAGTTCCTCTTAAATACAGAGGCAGGAAGCAGAAGAGGGTGGAGTAGCACGAGGTAGCCACTGTTTTAAAGTATAATCATCAGTACCTTCCATTCTCTATCTCAGAATTAGAAAAATTCAATTTAATTACATTTCTTTATAAGTAAATTTAAAAGCCAAGTTCCCAACAAGAAAAAGAGCTTTAAACTAAATGAAAAACTCTCTTTTGACCATGTGGCTAGCCATTTATCTGTCACCTTCTGAATTTCCATTAAAGAAACAGAATGTCATTTTATTAAGAATACACGCGTAGATTATATTTATGCAGGAAGGTGTACATTCGACTGTGAAAATCAAAACAGAGTAGCAGATGGTCCTGCTCCAACCCAGGAGACCAGTCACAGAGTGGGCTCGGATGAAAACCTTACTGCAGCGTGAGGCAGGATATTCGGAACCCCGCGCAGCTCCCATGTAATTATCAGTGCAGGGAGGATGAGAGGTGCCGTGACACCGTGGCCATCATGCGTCCACTCGTGCCGGGGCAGCCAGACAGCCAGAGTAGCCAGCCAGAGACATTGGCGCACACTCAGTTTAGCAATAATGACTCGTTTACACCCAGAGTGCTCACTCAACCTGGTAGGCTCAAACCTGTTCCTTTCACATTTTTAGAAGAATCCCAGGTGCCTCTCTTTTAGACAAACTTGAGACACATGGGGCACTTTTTCATACTGCAAATACAGTTTCCACATAACAAAAGAGACCCTTTGAATGCTGTACTGCGGTATTTGCAACATACCAATTTGTCATCTCGGGTAGAAAGACTGTAGCTCATCTGTCAAACTCTATCAAAGACCAGCTCTTGTCGACAAGACAAGAGGGCTGGGGAGGTCCGCCCATCCCACCCTCCTTCCCAGCTTTCCTGGAGCATTATTTTCACCGACAAGCTGCCTCGGTCCCCCAGATGAGTACTGTGGCTTCATGCAGAGTACTCATTGAGACACGGTTTGATTACTGAGGCAAAAGCTGACACAGGCCTAAATTTGTTTTAGTCAACTCTAATCATAATATAAACAGTGTGGAGGAAAAAATACAAGAGAAACTGATATATATGGGAATGTCTCAAAAAGGTGGAGATGTGGCCCAGTGTAAAGGCCCTTGCCGCATATGAACCTTTAGTAACTGTGCACAGATGACTGGCCAGACACGCCAAGCCCTGCTCCTGCCCAGGGGTCTCCTCAGAACACTCAGGGGCAGCCACTCCCAGAGTGACTTCACTGCTGTCAGCCAGAAGCTGCCTGTCCTCAGGGGGCCGCCCTGGTGCCAGGTGCGCACAGCCCGCCGGGAGTGCCAGGTCGCACGTCACCTCTGGTGCAGCTCCTGGTCACTGACTGATGGTGGCAGGATGACGGTCCGACTCCCTGCCCTCGTCAGGATACCTAAGTGCAACCTGTGCTGTTTTCCGAGGTCCTCTAGGAAGCTAAGCTCATTCCCCTGCTTCAGTCACTCTCCCCTCACTGAGACACGGTGTCTGACACACACAGCTGAAAGGAGAAGTTTATTTTGGCTCACGGCTTCAGATGCTTTGGTCCATGGTCAGTCCCTCAAACGCAGAAAGAGCATAGCAGGGGGAATGGAAGATGAAACACAGTGGCCAAGAAGCAGAGAGCGGGGAGGAGTAGGGAGAGACGTCTCCCAGAACACAACCCGGTGGCTGCCTCTTCTCCCAGGCCCCACCTCCCTACAAGTCAGCAAGAAGCCTGGCAGTCCACCACCTTCCCCAAGCCCCGCTTCTGGTGCATGAGTCTGGGTCATTATTGATCCAAACTGTAACACTTTAAGTCTTTGCTCAATAGTACACCCTACCTCAGCCTTTCTCCCTTCCTTGTCATGTATCCTCATCTCCTTTTCAATTTTTCCTAAAAACAAATCCTCGTAATCACTTCCTTAGGCTCTGCCTCAAGTTCTACTTCCAGGAATCCAGTCTGAATCAACTAGGACCACGTGTGCTCTGTGGAAGTGACTCTCAGGATGCGTTTTTGAAGTGGGGCCATTTGCGGATCAGAAGGCAAGAAGAATCCATTGTTGGAGTTCAGTCAAGTGACAACAGCCCTTAGTGTGCTGGAGTAGGTTGCTAATAATCAAGAACTCCACCTGTGAATTGGGGCTGGGTATTTGGGCCCCTCGAGATCCACTCCTAGTTCCCTGCTGGCTACTAATCCCATGAGCAGATGAGTCTCAGCATGGGCTCAGTGGAAGGTCCAGCAGCTCCTGTGGTCTGGTGGGTGGTGTCCCTCACAATTCATGTGTTGAAACCTCACCCCAGCGTGATGCTGTTGGGCGTGTGAGGAACGTGAGGGATGGTTACTTACCAAAGGTGAGTATTCTTTGGTAGGAGCCAGGAACGCGCGGCACAGGAAGGGTTTGGGAGTGTGGCAGTTGGGACTCGGGGCCTGTGAGGGAGTCTGGCCCTAAGGAGGGTCTCTTCCCTCCACGCCTTAGACTCGATAGCAGGGGAAGGTATCTGAGCCAATGCGACACAGTGGTAAAAACAGTTGCCGGAGGGCTGGAAGAATGATGCCCACACTTGATTATCTGCTCATTAGCTGGAGGAGCCTTTGTAGCAGTTCTCTGACCTGCGATAGAAAGACCACCATGGGAGAAAAGGCTGGCCTGGTTCTGGTCCTCACTTTTCACCTTGCCGAAGACTGGAAATCAGAAGCAATACCCTGTTCCGTGGAATGATGGACTAACACCATCTTCAAAGATTTAAGGGCTGCGGGGAGGTATCTCCCGTCACATCCCTTCTCCAGTCGCCAGTCTGACACCCACGAGACTCACAAGCAGTCAGTGCCAGGAGACAGACAAGTCAAGGGATGCCAAACTGCTGGGGCAGTGACTTTGATTATAATGAGGAAGTAGAACTGCTGCTACCCACCAGGCCGGGAAGAAGCCCGCTTAGCGCTCGGAGAACCCGCTCCAGAGCCGCTTGGTCTTTGGGCAGTTTCATATCCCATGATGGTAAACATGCGATCACCCACTTGGCCAGCCACCAGGTCTGCAGGGTGCCGGTCGGGAGAAGGCTAATCCAGATGGGCAGGCAGGAGGTACCCGGCCCGCCTCCAACGGCAACATCGACCTTCATTTTCTGGAAACTGTGACCAGCCCTGTCCTGAAGAGTCAGGTGAGTGAGGCCACTGTGGAGCAGAAGACCCATGTGGCCAGAAGGCCTGCAGCAGATGCCGCGGTGTCCCCATGCTCCCTCGGACCTCGTCACCATTTCTACATACTGCGGCTCCCGCCGTGCTTTCCTCAGCCAGCACCCACGCCCTTTGGTCAGACCTCTGCCCTAGACTGGGAGAAACCATCTGGTCCTCTGGCAGCAATAGCCTCCAGGGCAAAAGCTGTGTCTCCCCTGGATGGCAGCCTTTAGCCGACAACGGATGGCAATAGCACCCAAGCCGCATCTGCTCTTCAGCCCCTCGTTCACACATCCAGCACCCTCCTCAACCCCAGCTTGTTTCAAACCTCAAAGCACAGACGTCGATGTGAGTGATGATTTTCTCTGTTCTCCCGAAGTTCCCAATGACCCTAGACACAGAGGAGAGACATTAACTCACTAAAAACAGTGAGTGGCTTCAGGAATTAGGGCTTAACTCTCTCTTGAAGTAGTTTAAGTAGAATTCCTGAGGTAAGACACACCTCCCCCACCCCATGACTCTCGGATGGACTTTATAGGGTGTCCTCCCCTCTCCCTGGTCCCATTTCCCCACCCCCTACCCAGTGTTCCTAGGGACACTTCCCGCAATCACTTTAACACAAGCCTCTACCTCCACGTCTGCTTACAGGGAACCCAAATTGAGACATGAACTTCTGAGCCTCACTTTGGTGGCTGAGCCAACCAACACTCACAGATGTGGCCCTGGAAATGGCTTCCGTGTCTGGGGATGTCTACAGTTTCAGAGTAGTGGCTTAGTGGGTGACAGGTGAAGATGATTCTATGAATAGGGAAATCAAGGCATACAAAGAAGAAGGCTGAATGACATTTTTTGCATTTTATTAACAGAATGTAAACTTAGTCCAAGTTGGAGTTTTCCAAAGTAGCCAACCATTTAAAAAGTGTCAGAAGTCAATCATGAAAAGTAAAGCGGGGAGTAAAAGATCACTTATACTTATAGTCAAGTTAATGATTCCAACAGAAAAATTCTCACCAGCTGTTTAAATGTGCTGTATTTGACTTCTCTGTTCCTTTTCTATTAATATACTGGACTGTTAATTTTGCAAGTTAACACTTAGTAAGGCTCGATTAATAAATAACAGTGAAGTGTTACAAGGAAGGAAACTTTGCTTTCTTTATCATTCTATTAACTTTTGGTTTTCTTCCAGCAGACTCAAAAATGCCAAAGGCTTACTCTAGAGTATGAGAGTCTAAACATCAGATAATGGTACACTCTCGATACAAAAAGT